>CAUYQG010169410.1:0-55999 GCA_963574415.1 Tarsius wallacei | reverse complement strand
GCCGAGGTGAGTGGATTGCCTGAGCCCGCGGGTTCGAGACCCGCCTGGGCAACTTGGCGAGACCTCATCTCTACAATAAATCAAAAATTAGCCGGGCGTGGTAGCGCACGCCTGTAGTTCCAGCTACTTGGAAGGCTGAGGAGGAAGCCTCAGAGCCCAGCAGGTCGAGGCTGCGCTGGCTGGGAGCGGCCACTGCGCTCCGGTCTGGGCGACAGAGTGAGTCTCCGACTCAAAAAAAAAAAAAAGGATAAGCAATAGCCGGTGGGCGACAGTTGAGTGCAATTCAACCGCAGGGAGTGGGTACCCAAGCAGGTGGGGCAAGGACTAGCCTGCCATGTGTCATCAAGGCCTCAGTGTAGGGGCTGATAACGCAGTCTCCCCGGAAGCCTCTGCCATTCCCATGCCATTGATCTCTTTTGGCCATAACCCAAGAAGCTGGAGGTGGGAAGTGGGACCATTTTCCTTAAAAGAACTGGACTGTCAGCTATCATATGAGGGAGAGTCAAGAGACAGAAACTAACAAGACTGGTCTTAGCCCAAGGGTAGTTTTTGTTTCCAGCCTTTTTGTAGGCTGAATCTGGACTCCAAGGAAATGGAGTCATGTGTGGACCTGCTGTTGTTGGGGATAAGCCAGCCCCTGGCACAGGGAGACTCACTGGCAGGGAGTTGGCAGGTGGCACCAGGCTCTTGGGACGCCTTGCCGGATTGGGCACGGCCCAAGGGTTATGGAGACGGCCACATCTGCTTGCCACCCCAGGCCTTCGGTGAAATCTTGCCAGAAGTTACAGCCTGGTCAGCCACGCTGGAGGTCATTAGTGAAGGGGCCAATTCCCCACTCCTGCCTGGTGGCCAACACAGTGTTAGCTGTGGAAGGTGAGGGACCTCTGGGCTTCCAGTGGAGTCAACGGGCAGAGCAGACGTCATCCATCTTGACCCAAGCAGCAGCGGTAGGGACTGGTGAGTGCAGAGGCCCATGGGAAATGCTAGCACCCGGGAACTTGCTGAGACAACCTAGGGAGTTGTCAGGTGGGTACTGGAATCTCAGCATAAGCTGATGCTGGTGTGGAAAAAAGAAGAAGTTTTTAAAAAATAGAATGTAGATATGGTCTCAATGGGACTTCCAGGCTGACAAGCCTGCGAAATCGGGGCTGTCCAAATTATAGCCCCAGGGGCGGCTCCCTGAAGGCCAGCACCCTTGTTCAACACTGATGTGAGCTTTCACAGATTCAGGGTGCTCAGACCCACTCGAAGACGGGGACTCCCCATAGTTTATGTTCCCACATACCTACTGGAAAGGTTCGTTGTGCCATGCACTCTGCTGCCCACCAGACCCACAGACACAGAATTCAACACTCACACCGCGCACTCGAACCCGACACACACCAGCGCCTCATGGCAACACGCACTCCTCACCAGCCCCGAAACTCCCACTGGGCCCCACTCCCCCCAACACACACACAAAGCTCCCTTCTCTTCCCGGGGGGAGTCCCAGCCTCACCGGCAGCCACACCCTGCCTCCATCCACTGGATGTGTTTTGCTGGCTTGTGCCAGGAGAACGGAGTTATGTATGTTACTTTTTGGGATCAATGCAGTGAGTTCCAAATGATGTATGCGGTAAAAAATCTCTGCCCTGTGCACAGAGAATACAAACCATTATGTGCGGAGAGAACTGCACTCGGCTGCCTATTTGTCGTTTGTTGACTGCTGTCAAATATAATAAAATGAAATAAATCTCTGGGAACAGAAAAATTAAGGCACCTAAATGTGCTATTGTTTTTGATTTTGTCCTGGACTCATAAAATGGTACTTTTCTTCCCTTCCCGAGTGGTCAGATAAATAAATTAACTATAAAGTCTGAAAGAAAAACACATCCGTGGAAAAGTGCTCTGCGGAGGCACAGACTCCGCTCTCTCTCTGCCGTCCACCCTCCCTCCCGTGCCGGCCACCTCCCTCCACTGCTCTGCGGGTCCCTGGGATTGGGTGCAGGGCAAAGGAGGCTGGAAGGCTCCCCGGGAGAGGCAGCCCTGTGCCCTCCATATCTGGGTCCTCCTCTCCGTCGTTTTAGGCTCATTCCCCACAGAGGCAGGATGCCCTCGCTCAGAGGGAATCCCCTGGGAATCCCATTGGATCATCCCCGCATGTCCCTGGCTTCCAGCACCTTCTTTACTGATAACCCGCACCAGCAGCTCATTTTGGAAGGCTGGAGCTCTACCTGGTCCCCTTTGAATATGAAAGCCTGGGAATGCTCTCACCTGCCCCACAGGGTTGAAGGGTATGACCCTGAAGCCAGGTGTGCCTAGGTTGAAAGACTGAGCACTGCAATGCATGCTCCGGAGTCCCCCTGCGAGACCAGGCAGCAGCCACCCTTTGTAAGATTTGGCCAGAAGTCGCCCCTGCCTGGCTTCCTCCTTTTCCCTGTTCTGCTTCTCCTCCACCCTTCCCAGTTCCCCTGGAAACACTTCCTCAGGAATCCACACAAATCCTAGGCTCAGAGCATGCTCCCGGAGCCCTCCCGAGCCAACTCTCCCAGGGGCAGCTGGAGGGGAGGCTGAGAAGCAAATATCCCTTCCCCCACCTGTCCATACCTGACCTGCTTGAACCAGAGAAGTCTTGCTTAGATCCAGCTTCTGTTATGAAACTTCAGAAAAGCCTTTTTGATGGTCTCCCTTGGTTAACATAATTTGTCAATACCACTGACCGTTTTGCAGGGTTGGGAGCAGATCCCACTGTCTTTACCCTGAGAATTGGTGTCAGAGAAGCCTGTCAGGGCGCACCAAGGTAGCCTGTGGAGTAGAAAGGACACCACAGTCCTCAGAGAGAAATGCCCAGGAATTGGAGGTAGACTCAGCAGGGGAACTTATCTCAGGGCCAGAGGGGATCTTGGGAGTCTGCGGCAAGAGGTTTGGATCCTCCCTTTTGTTCTGCTGAGTAGAGGCCAGGCAAGTCTGATGAAGGGAGCAGTAATGTGAAGACCTCGCATGGAGGACTGGCAGGGCACTGGCCAGAGACCTGGTCAAGGAAGGCCTTCTTCCCTTCTGTGGAAGTGAGCCTCCACAATTCGTGAGACACCCTCCTCAAAGCAAAACTGAGGCGGGAGGAAGAGATGCTGCTGGAAACCCCTGGAACTTTCCAAGCCATCCCTGTCCTATGCAAGCAGGAGCGGTCCCTGCAATGCTCGGGTAATTTGTAGACTAGGAGAGCCTTGAGAGGGAGATCCTGGGTTTCCTGCTCATGTAAGCACTCAAGCAATTTGCTAGAAAGATTACCAAGATATGAGGGCAGCGTCCTTTCTAAGCTGGCAGACATGGTCACACAACAATGCTTATACATTCCCGACTATATGCCAGACCCAGCTACAAGTCTTTTACATAGATCCATTCACTTAATCCTTACAGTAACATAATAAACTAAGCTATATGGTTGCTCCATTTTAGGGATGACAAAATGTAAGGCACAGAGAGGTTCGATAATTTGCCCAGGGTCACACAGTTACAAAGTGGCAGGGCCAGGAGTCAAACCCCAGAAGTCCGGGCCACGGCCTCAGCTCCCACGCACTTTATGGTCCTCTCTCATCATGACAAAAGAGTGTCTATCCCTGGGCCACACACTCGAGCCCCAGTTAAGACTCTCACAGACATGGTGTGCAGGGGACACATGCAGCCGGGCCAGGGCAGAATCACTGGAAAGGAAGCCCCAGCACCAGGCCACTTTGACTATGCCGAGTGAGTGGCCCCATGAGTGGCCCCGAGGTCTGTGCTCAGGGAGACGGAAGGCCCAGTGGGCTCTTGAGAGACAGGCTGTTTTCCCATAAGGAGGAAGAGTAGAGTGAGCTCTGGACACAGGGAGGGTGTGATAAAGGCAAGAGGTATGGGACACACAGGAACCCGGGTGAGGCTGCGTGGAGACAGGACTGTCTCGGCTTGCAGAGTGCGGGAGTGCTGAAGGCTAGAGAAGCCGGATTGTGGAGGGGTTTTCATGCTACATTAGGAAGTTGAGACTTTTTCCTGGAAGCGAAGGTTGCGTCCGACCTCCTGATGTTGGGTCTTTGCCCCTGGTCTGATCCGAGCATCAGCCTCACTCCCAGGCAAGGTTCAGCTTTCTCCACCACATAGTGTGAAAGAATGCCCCCCACTTTGATCACCATTTCCTACTTGTTTCTTCACACCATGGGCTCATCCCTACGCTTGCAGCAGGTAGAGGGATGGGAACGGAAGGAAGCAGAGGACCAGACATGCCAAGCCATCCTTGAGTGCATCTCTGCGGCACTGGACGTGGTGTTAGTTTGTTTTGTTTTAACTTGATTCTTCTAGTTGTCCATTGGGTTCACACACACACACACACACACACACACACACACACACACGCATACACACACACATGCACACAACCCTGACCAAGACCAACAGTCATCCTCAAGAGAGTACCATCTAAGGTATAAAAGTGAAAAGAAACACTCAACCAACTCTCCATATTTGCACAGAGACTCTCTTACTGTAGTGCTAATGACTCCAAGAACTTGAAAGGCACGGCTGGTCGCTTCCTTTATCTTTCATCTCTCACTGGGTGCCCCTCTGGTCTTCCCCCCAGTTATAAGAAAAACACACAACACCTCTGAGCCACACCTCCTACGGTACCGCTATGGTTGGCAAGCCCACAGCCCTTCTCAGACCACTCTCCCTTTCCATCTCTCGCTACACACCTCCAATTTCCTTGCACACAGCAGCGCCCAAGAGGCCCAGTTCTGACCAGCAAGACATAAGGGAATTTGCAGGTAGACTTTAAAAAAGATATTTTGTTTCCTGACAAAAATGAGAAAGTATGCCAGCAGAGCACCTTCCTTCCTTCTCCCTGCTTTGCATACAGATTTGATGCCTGGATCTGCAGGGACCATTTTGCCACTACGAGGCAAAAGCAAACAAACAAACAGACACAGAGAAATAAAAATCTCGAAAGCCAAAAGTGAGAGAATGGAAAAATAGAAAAATCCTGAAATCCTGATTGCATTGCGGAGCTGTCAACTTAGAGACTTCTTACCAATAAACGTCTTTGACGTTTGTTTTTGATGCTTAGTGAATGTGGTTCTCTATTACTTAGAGTGAAAAGCTTTCCCAACTGACAGACACATCTTAACGGCCACTCTCTTAGCTATGCAAAGGCCCAGTAGAAGCTTTGAAATTACTCCCCATAAATACTCCTTTAAACTAGCCAGGAGCTATCTGTACCTCTGTCTGGAGTGAGAGACAGAGACAGTCCCTTGTATGCATATCCCACTTCTTTAACTAAGCTCTTTAACAGGAAGAATGCATTTTTATGTTCTTTTGTCTCCACAATAACACCTAAACTATATCTATGCCCATAGAAGATGTTTGGAAAATCCCTGGTGAATTGTGCTGAGTGAAGCATTTGTTAGCTATTCTCTAAACAATTGCAGTAGGTTTCTATTTCGTGGGTTTGTTTTTTTCTCCCCTTGAACGTGTCTTATTTCCCTATTATCTGAAACCTTCTTAGGGCAGAGTCTATGTCCATGCATTTTATCTATGCTGGGACATCTTACACTGTACCAAGCGTGAAGAATGCGCTCAACTGAGAATGACTGCTGAGTCAGGAAAGATTGACCTGGAGGAACATATTGAGCACGATGGTTGACTCCACAATGCCAACGCCATCTCAGGATGGCTTGCCACTTGCACACGGAGGTATCCAACCCAAAGCCGGTTTAGGAGATGTGCATGGAAATCTGTTGGGGCCTCTAGGAAGGCACAGAGAGGGATGGTTTTACCCTTTTTCCTCTGGATATCTTGTCTGCGCACGATGGCTGAGCAGGTGCAGCCTTTGTGTGACCCAACGGGGCCCAGGCTTGAATGAAGCAGATTCTGAGGGTGGCAGACTGGGGAGATGGAAAGAACCAGCGTCCTTGATGAGATTATTGTCCTGTGAGTGGAGGGATTCCACCCCACCCCTCCACTCTCCCACCAGCTCTGGACACCTGGTTTTACAAAGCAATAAATGTATCCATCTTAAGCCAATGTAAGTCAAGATTTTTTACTACTTTCTACTAAATGCATCTTAACTGGTCTGGGTGCTTTGGAATTAGATGGTGAAGAGACACCATCTTCCCATGCTGTGTTTCCAGTGGCCCTGTCTCTCTTTTAATTCCCCCAAGAAATCAGACAGTTTCATTGACAAAGAAAAGGATTTCATGTGTTCAGGAAGCGGATGGGCGTGGGATGAGTTCCGGGCTTTCAGCCGGCCAGACCTTTTTCTGCTGGGGCTGAGATTTACTCTTGGTCTGCTTGTCATTTCCAAAAAAACCCCATAATTGCTTGATTTGCATCTTGAAAACCTCTAATAACTTACAGTAGTCACTAATTATCTAGCTAAACATGTTGGGGCTTCTCTCAAATCCCAACCACTTGTACTTCTTGATGTTTCTGACCCAGGTTAGCCCAGGTCAGGGGAATAGAGCGCAAGTAAATGGGATCCCAGTAAGGAGCCTGAAGAGTCAAGAAATGGCAAGGTCTTGCCCATGACCTTGCCTTCCACAGCAGTGGGCAGTAGTGCTGACGGACTTTGCCCAGGGCAGGAGTCCCAGTAAATTCTCAGAGACACACCCACAGTCTGCAGGAAAAGGTCCTCAAGTGGGTTAGACAGGGACCTGGACGTGCCATCTGAGTGTCTCAGTTCCAGCTGACCTCCGTCACTCTGTGTCTGCTTGGGCCAAAGGCCAGCAAGCCTCGGTTCACCTGTCAGTAAGTGAGGAGGTCACGTCTCATCATCTTCCAGGGCTTTCCTGGTGTTTACGTTTTCTCCAGCAGTCGACATTTCTCAATTAGTGACTTTCCAGTAGTGTGTGGGCACCTTGACAAAACCTAAACAATGGGATATGTGTCTGCCTCCCCATTAAGACGGGCTTTAATAAAAACATCACCCCAACGATGTTCATCAGGGCTCACTTGCACAATGAAACAGGGCGATGGGAAGGAGAAAGGAGGAAAGTATGATATCATTTTTCCATTGATTTCCAATCAACACCACCTCCTGTGGCAGAAGTTCAGATTCCGATTTGCCTGGCTAGTTAAAGAAACCTTTCTCCAGGTTCTTGCTATTGTGAACAATGCCGCGATAAACATACGTGCCTGCTATCCATCAAAAGAGGACTGGATTAAAAAATGTGGTACATACACACGATGGAATACTACGCAGCCATAAAAAAGAACAAAATCGTGAATTTCGCAGCAACCTGGATGGAACTAGAGTCTATAATACGGAGTGACCTCTCACAGAAACAAAGATCTGAGTATCACATGTTCTCACTCGTAAGTAGACCTTGAACTTCGATCATAATACTATAAGAAAAGGATTGACAATGGTGGGAAGCTATGGGGTGGGGGGAAGGGAGGTGGGATTAACAGTAGTCAATATCTCTGAGGACGGGGAGACACCCCTTATCAACAAGGGTGCCTGAACGAAGCATATTTGTATGCCTAACCCTTAACTGTACCCCACAATATTAAAATAAAAAATATTGATTTAAAAATAAAAAAAAAAAAGAAACCTTTCTCTCCCACACAAAGTGTGGTACCAGGCTTCCCTAGTGGTGGTGGTTGGGAGGATGACATTTGAGTAGAAATGGTAGAAAAATTCTCAACCATGGAAGACTTTTAAATGGACTCATATCATGAAAGCAATGCTATTTTATATCCACTTTGAAAGGGTAATATCAAACTTATGAAATATTTACCAACTTGGCTGCATAAACAACAAATCACCTCTTTTCCGTTAAATATTTTTGTGAAAGATATTTTAGTAAAATATTGCAGCTTGCAATTTAATTACAATGAGTAATTAAAACTTAGAGCATAATCATTTTTGGCAAAAAGTCAGTTTTTGTTAAAATTTTAAGATAGAAAAAAGATGCATATTACGACCATAATACTGTTAGTAATTAAGATAAATGCATCAATTATTAAAGATGCAAACATGTCAAGCAAGCATAACTAATTATTTGAGCATGTTAACAGTTGTTTAATGTTAACAAGCAGTGAATTATTAAAGACCCCATGTGTCACATTCTGGACTGCATAAAATATAATGTTCTGGAACGTTTTATGATTTTCAGGTTTTCCTTAGATCTTCTCCATCGGATTAGCCATAAAGTTAAGATAACTTGCCTTTAAAATGTATTTCGAAAATAATTAGCTGTAATCAGACTAGGAGAGAGTGCATTTCTGAGTTTGTGCAGCAGAGAAAACTGCAGCAGAGAAAAGATCCAGAGAGAAACTGCAAACCAAGCTCCACGTCTGCAGGAAAGATTTATGCGATTTGGGGAAATGCTTCCCACTAAAGTCCAGCACGGGGGCAGAAACCGGAAAAAGCGGTGTTGGAGCCTTGAAGCGGGGGAGGGCATAGCTCGAGGGGCCCTTCACATCTATTTCACAGCTGTATATTTCGTCTTTTTTCTATTTAGAGATACACCTTCTTGAAAACAGCACTTCACGCAATCATATAATCAAGATGCCAATTAAGACACTTGTATAAATCACATGCAAAGCAATGCTTGGATTATTTTTGACTGTCAACCCGCAAATCAACACCGGCAACGTTCTCGCTGGAATTCAACCAGTCCTGGGTGTTTCCTTCTCCCAGACGCAGAGCAGGGCCCTCGGGGAACCCATCTGCTTACGGACCTAGAGAATCAGTTCAGAAACATCCTGCTGGGGGCCTGGGCCCCCAACATTCTGAACCTGCTCAGCCCCTCCCTCTCCACTCTTGACCCTGCTAAGTGGAACAAAAGGAGCTTCCCGAGGATCTGGCTGAGCCTTGTGGGGCCTGGATAAGGCTCTCACAGGAGGATTAAGAAATGGGCAGTGCCTGGTGCCCACAGAGGTGCCACAGTCTGCTTACGGCGACATCTTCCAGGGACAACCAGAGTGGCCTCCTATATGCCTGAGGCAGCCCACCTTCCCCTTGCACAGAGGGTCTGCTGTCTTTCCAATGACAGGGAAGCGTCAACATCAGCCGCTGATAGAGTCTGTTGGGCCACCAGGCCTGCTGGAATCCTTCTGGGTGCACAATCCTCTACCCGGTGCTGAGAGGCTAACAATAATGAACCAGACACACAGCCTGCCCACAGGAGGCTTGCAATCCTTCAGAAACAAAAGCTCGCCAAGAAAAGATAAATATAGGAAAAACTGTGAGGCAATGTCTGATCCTTCCACTCAGTAAGCGTCTACTAGAAATTCTCTTCTGTTCCTTCTTCCACGCATCCACCCCAGTCTTCTTCCCAGCACTTACTGTGCACAGGCTGTTCCCTATAGTATATCATTCCAGTATAGGGAGTGAGGTGAAGGATGGGGTGAGAGGAGCCTCCCAGGAAGACAGTGCTGGGTTTATCCTTATGAATGCATGGCCTAAGGGAAGCCACAAGTCCAATGGAAGCCACTCATAAATCCCACTGGAAGGAGGGCCATGGCTCACAGGTAAAGAGTCACAGGGTCGGGAATGGCAAGTAAAAGCTGGTGAAAGCAAAAAGGGCGCCAGCGATCCTTCTCTTTCCTTCAGCTGGTGCAGGAGAGCAGAACCAGCTCAGAAAGAATCAAGAATCCGTGCAGTCAGTCTTTTAGGTGTGCCCCTGAGCAGAAAAGTCCCCTCTTCTGGGAGGTCCCCTTTTTCCTCCATGAGCTGCTCTGAACACGTTCTCAGCTCCAGACATCTTCCCACTACCAGTCACACTAACTGGCTGGTGCCTACCACACAGACATGCCATCTGTCCTTCCCACCCCCCACTCCCAAAAAGCAGGAGTTCAATGACACTCAAGTCTCTCGAATGCCCCGCCCCTCTCACCCACCCAGGCACAGGCCTGGGAGGAACCCTTGCACATTTGCATTTATACTTTTATATTCTTATTCCTAGAGACCCCCACAAACTGTTTAAGATTCAGCCCCCCAGCCGGGCTCGGCGGCTCAGCCTGTAATCCCGTGCTTTGGGAGGCCGAGGTGAGTGGATTGCCTGAGCCCGTGGGTTCGAGACCCGCCTAGGCAACTTGGCGAGACCTCATCTCTACAATAAATCAAAAAATCAGCCTGGCGTGGTAATGCGTGCCAGTAATTCCGGCTACTTGGAAGGTTGAGGCGGAAGGATCGCCGGAGCCCATCAGGTCGAGGCTGCGGTGGCCGGGAGCCGCCACTGCACTCCAGTCTGGGCGACAGAGTGAGACTCCAACTCAAAAAAAAAAAAAAAAAAGATTCAGCCCCCTCCCAAACCTGGATCTGCTCCCAAACCAACCTCTGACCAGCCCGAACCAGCAGTGACTCTTGTGTCCCCAGAGCCCTGCCCCAGGGTTGCAGAGTCCCCTGGTCACTGCAAAGTTTGTCACAGCACAGGAGGCATCTCCGGGCAACCTCGGGGTTACCAGTCCATCACTTTCTCTCCCAAATCCCACACAGCCACCTTAATATGAGGCCTTGCAGAGACTCAGATCGCCTGGCTGTCTCCTCTCTGGACCAGGTAGTGCTAATGGCAAGAGGTCGGTCACACCTATAGGAAGCCCCTGTCTTGAGGGATAAGACCATTTTGCTTCACACACGTGCCTTGTATTTAGGGAACAAGCTTGTTGCCAGTGCCTGGAAGAACTCTTGCAGGACTCATGGGATCGTTCAAGTTAGGCTCAACTTATATGGACTTGTAGAGCTTGACTCTCCCCTCATCTGTCAGCAGGGGCCTCTAACTGTCTAAGTGATTTTTATGGAGGTTAAGAAGTCAGGAAAAGCAAGTTCCAGAATAGGAGTTTAGAGGGGAGTGTGTGCCCCTCTGGGACTCAGCTTTGAGGGCAGCTGGCAGGCTTCCCTTGTGTTCTTCCCCCGTACCAGCTAGATGCAGGAGGTGGCAAGACCCTAACGGACAGTGGAGCTACAGGGTGGATGGAGCCCGGGCCCCCATGTAGATTCACGAAGGAGCCCTTCCCACCACCCTGGACACCCTACACTGCTCTACACATGGCAAACAGGCCGCCATGTGTTTGTGTCACTACATTTTGGGGTCTGTTTGTAACGAATAAGCCCTAATGCATCAAGTCAGAAAATGTGTGTCTTACTGTCGCTGGGATGCGACATGGAAATTGTGTCAGACTTCACTTGGGAAAACACCCAAGAGAGTTTCCTTTGCACGTAGGCGCCATTCGACCAGCCAGGGTCACAGGTAGGGCTGGCACCTGGTATCCCTCTCCTCCACCTAATATCCTTTCACTGGTGCCTCTCTGTATTACACATTTTCCCTTCTTTTAGCAGCCACTGGTGGCAGCTCTAGGTAAAAAGCAAATCCTAACTTGGTTAGAAAGCTCCAGTAAAGCTGGCAACTCTCCACTATTGTTTTTATGAACCACTGATAACAGCCAGAATGGGCTCTCCACTGGAGCGTACGGTCACCTGAAACGCTGAGAACGCCGTCCTCCCCGGCAGGACGGAGAGAGCCCAAGAACCTTCCACAGTGTTCTAAATCCTGGAGCCACCGGCGTTCCAGATCCTGAAATTGTGGGTCTCCCATCTCAAGCTTGAACACTCACGGCTGAATTAGAGTGTACCGCTGGCGCCGCGCCAAGCGCATTCCTTCATGTGTCAGCCCTGAATCTCTTCATATGTTAGGGTGAGCTGCGTGTACACTAGTTTCTTCACTTCCAAGGCAGTTTCACCATCTGTTTCTATTATGGGAGTTTATGGCACAGAATACCTCAGACACCAGAGCCTCCATTTTTTCCTGGCATGCAGTTAAAGCACTTTATGAACAGAATGATTAAAAGGTAGGGGCCTCCTTAATTTTCCCCCATTTTTCTTGGCACATTATGGAATTCAGAAGGATTTTTACAGTTCATTTTATGAAGATGAAAGGTGATTTGAAAGAAAATTAAGAAATTATCGGGGAATGTAAATGTGGTTGCAACTCGGCTTTTAAAAATCCTTTAATCTCATCATGATTAAGTGGATTTTTCATATTGTTTCCTAACTACATATACTTAAGAAGGCAAAATTCGAGCCTGTTCTGCAATTTGCAAATAATTCTAGAATTTGATATCACAGAGGCTCCCATATCTTTGTATTTTTAAACCAAATTAAGGCAGCTACACTCTGAAGCTTTTAGTCAAAGGGTTTTGGGTACATTCTGTATCACATACACACAGATGATCAAACCATATAGCTTTTAAGACAAGACATGAAAGTGTCGAAATCCCACTTAAAAAGCTCACATCTCAGGGTCATCCTCACAGTGAAATAGGTCTAATTTGTAATCACATGCGTGTGTGTGTGCACACACACACACACAATTTTTCTGTATTCTAAATAACCAATGTATTCTACACAGCACTTAAACTTCTTAAACTGTGTTCCCTCCAGCACCTTTTTTTTTTTTTTTGCCTCTCCATGAAAACAGTTTTGTCCTTAGAGGACATTAAAATGGTTAATGATGACCTGTGACACCTTTGACAATAAACATGATGGTAAGAAGTATGAAGAATCCAGAGGACATACTGTAACTTACAGGACAAACATATCAAAGGAAATATCCAAGACATCTCTTTGTCTATGGAAAGGCCTGTGTGTGGGGAAGAAATGAGAATGGAGTCATCAAAGAATGACTCAAGAAAGGGCCTCACTTTCATGTTATCTGCTCAAGAAAGGGCCTCACTTTCATGTTATCTGCTCAGTTCCTTTCTTACTTTGGCCCCAAACAATGATGATACAGAAGACAAAGAACAGAGCCCAGGCTCTCCCAGGCTACCCAGCTCCTGATGCTGCCTCAGTGATTTTCCTTCTTACACATGGATTATGTGAAGTAAAACCTCACCCCTGCAATAACACAGTCAAGACTAGCGTCCGTGTTAAAGAGGGGAGGCTGGGAAGGGGAATTTGGAAGAGAATGTGCAGGAGAAGGGAGGAATCACTTCAGACTCAGAGGTGTGTGTGTGTCGAAGTCTTCATGCTGTCAGGGTTCCAGCACGGAGTGAGAACAGGCACTGGCTTGTATAGTTGGAGGACCCAGACCTGCGCACAACTACCCTGGAGGAACCCATTCTCCCCTCAATATTTCTGGCTAGTTCCTGAAAGAGAACCTACGTCCAACTTCTGCCCTTTTACCCCTTCTTTGAAGGTGTCCACTTCCTTGACCTGCTCCATAAGCCCAAGCTGTGCCTGGTGGAAGACAGTTCAACTTCCTGCACGCCAAGAGTGGGACGGTGCCCAAGGGCAGAATGAAGTGTCCCACCATTGCGATCGCCACTTGCCTGCTCTCTGCACCGAGTCCTGGAAGGCATGGAGTAAGCCCCAAGGACGAAGAACCCAGCAGGGCCCTTTCACTGTAGGAGTACAGGCTCCGTCGGAGGAAGCTCTGCAGAGATGACAGAACCTGTGCCCATCCTCAGGGAGCAAGGGAACACATGCCCTTTGCAGAAGGCCTTCTGTTTTAAGGGGGTTTTACTTATGCCTTCCCAGCAGGGACCCCTCTGAAAGCAGTTGGGATTTAAAGAAAAAAAGAGATTTTGAGAATCAAAGAGCAAACATAAGCAAATGACTCCTTATTGATCATTGATGAACTCTTCAGCCACGCCTCACGGCGACAGAAAATGAAGGAAATGGCCACTTTATACTTTCCGAGCCACACAACGTTGTCCTTGGCAAAGTTGTTGGGTTGGAGCACAACAGATGTCGCACAAGGTGGTGCATGGCACATCGGTGCCCACGCAACCAACGTGTTCTCATTCCTAAAAACCTGCTGTGAATCGCGTGGTCTTCCTCACAATGCAGAGACGAGGGTATTGATGTCACTCACTTTGTCTGAGCTGCCACCACATATGGATTGGTCTTCTTGACGGAGGTGAGTTGTGGATTTCTTTTGGGTGTGGAAACCGACTGGAGAGGGAGGCAAACCTCTGAGAGCAGCTGTTTGTCCTATCCTAAGTAACAGCAGAGTGAGGCTACAGGCACAGGTTAGGACCAAGAACTGAAAATGCCCTACCTGGGTTACAATGTCTCCTGGGGTAAATGACAGTCCTTCTGGTTACCTGATGCAGTGATTTTTACCCTTCTATGTCAAGGCACGCTCTCCTGAACTAGAATAATCAAGGTCACCCATGAAAGGATCACATCACATCAGCAGGTTTTGAGCTACTCACATGAGCCCCCATTGCATCAGGTAGTTCTGAGATAACGTAAAGGATTCTATTCAAAGTCATCACACTCAGTGAACACATGGTCGTTACACTAAACCACTGTAACTGATTCTACAACATATATTTGTACCTGGCCAGGAGTGCCCGCAGTGAGGTGGCCTGTGACACTAGAGAGTGTCCCCTCCTCAAAAGAGAATTCCAATTCCTTCATCCTGTGACTCTGCTGAGTCCTCAGGCAGCAACAGACTCCAGGGAATGGCTGCCGCTGGTGTCAGATGGCTGTGGGAAGGTGTCCAGCAGAGCAGTGCACCCTCCGTTTGGGCTCCCAGTGTACTCTGTTCTTTCCAGACACTGGGCTTTCCTCTCCAGCTTCCACAAGTTCCTAGAGAACAGGACCAAGTCATAGCAAACTTTTTATCTTCTGTCTTACCACAGTGCCAGACAAAATATATGCATGCAACAGATGTGTGAGCAACAAGGCATATATCACACTCTTTATTTAACATTTATTATGGAAAATTTCAACACACACACACAAAATAAAGAAATGATATAACAAGCTCCCAAGTACACACTGCCCAACTCCAACAATTATTGTCATGGATTGTCTTTTTCACCTGTTGCACCAGCTCCCCGTCACCACCAAGGTGAAGTATGGTGACACACACAAACCCCAGCTATCACACCCTTTCATCAAGTAATATTTCAGTTTGTATTTCTAAAAACAACTTTCTCACACCTAATAAAACCAGAATAACTTCTTAATGTAATCAAATCTCCAGTCACGTTTAAAACATTTAATAGGCAATAGGGGGAATTTTATTACTTGTTTGTTTACAATTGTTCAACTTTTAATCTCTAAATTTCCTCTCCCTACTTGTTCTCCCTATATTTCTGTTTGTAAGGTACCTTACCATTTGTCCCAAAGACCTTCCTTCATTCTGGATTTTGCCAATTGCAACCCTATTGTGTCCTTTAGCGTGTTTCTCTGTCCCCTGTATTTCCTATAACTAATACGTAGACCTAGAAACTGGGTAGAATTCAAGCTTGGAAGCACATGATGCCAAATTATCTTGTTTCTTGTGTTGTTAACGATCATTAATTATCATTGCCTAAATCCATTTTTTTAGGGATTGGAAATTCTATCACTCTTTCTTCCTTGGTTAGCTGAAATACTTTTATAAAGGGTAATGTTCTCTTCCCAACCATTGGGTTACCCTGAGGTACAGTCCTTCCAGGAAAAGCAAGTCAAAGAAATGCTGGATTCTTTCTTTTTATATGCCAGTTTTCACACACACACACGAGCGCATAAGTAGATTATGTGGCCTCCAAATGTGACTGATAAAGTGTTTGGTTTTTTAAAATATTACAATGAACTAATGGATTCTAACATGTTTGTTGTTTCAATCCATTGCAGTAAATATTCATACTGACACTCTCTCGCCATCGGAATTTGCCACATCTCTGACTAGTAGAAGCCTCAAGTTGCCCTTACGGTTTTTGATGATACAAGTCAGGCTTGAGAACTTTCTTGCCTCTAATTATGACAGAATGTTCTATAGTTCTTGCCCCAAATCTAGGATCAACCATTTATCCAAGGAACCCTGATTCATTTTGCTGGGAAATGGTATTTAGAGACCACAGTCTGGAGGCAGAGAGTCTCAGCACTCTTGGGTTGGTCATTGTTTCCAGGGCTTTTCAGTAAACAGATAGGAAATAACTCTCCTTTCCCAAGGGAAAACGTTTCACAAATTCAAACTAACATTTAAAATTCAAATTTAAGTTTTAATTTAGATTTTATATTTGTAACTCTTTTATTATGCTAATCATCTTCTATTGACTATAGAATACTTTACTCACACATTACTTCAAATGCTTCTTTCTACTACATTTACGTGTCAGACAGAGTTTCAGAATAACAATACCAATATTGCTACTGATAATATGATACTGAAAGCCATGTTTTCAACTCGTTTTTTATTGTTGGTCTCAGGATATAATCCATTAAGGACTCTACTTAAATTCAACTAAAGTAAATTCTCTCTGTAGGTTTCATAACCAAATGAACACACATTTAGATTCGCTCTTAGTTTTTAGGATCTGATGTTTTAAGTTAAATTAATGGCGTTTGATAATCTTGTAAAATATTTATCTGGTTATGAAATCAATTTTTCAAACAAAGTATATTGAGACAAGTCTAACTTCTGTCTCTCTGCCTCCTACTCTTTTTCTTTCCTTCCCTGTAACCACACTATGACTTTTAACTTTAATTATTTACCATACGGTATATATTGGTGCTTCCTTTTTCTTAAGTGTACACTAGCACACCATGCATGTTTTTCTGTATCTTGCTTCGTTTCACAAAACTAGATGACTTCTGTAGTTGGAGATCATTCGGTGAAGGTCACTCCACTCGGCCTACAGAAGCACCATATGATTTTCACGCTTGCAGAGTATTCCTTTTTCGCATCACCGTCATTCTTAAATACTAAGCGAGCCATCTAGAGTGAAATGCAGCAAGTCATGAGATGTAGCATTCAAGCCTTATTGGTTGTGTAAGGCTTCCGTGAATATAATTAAGAATAGTTGAAACAAACCTAGACTTGGGTTGTGTTAATTATAGGAGAAGTACAATTGGGAATAGTGGCAGTAGTGACAGAAGTAATAAAACAATTCTTATTTCTCTTGCATATCAGTCACTTACTCTCTGCCAGTAACTGGGGTAAGCACTTTGCATCTATTATTTTCTTTGGTATCCTAAAGCATTTCACGATGAGACATGAGAAACCCACCTTCTCCTTCATAAATGTAGCAGGTTGGGGTTCAAATATTCTTTTTTTCAGCGATGCCCAGCACATCCAAACTTTCCCAAGCATTTCTGTACATTTGAACTGAAGGCACTTTGCTCAAAATGACCTTGGTGAGTGAAGGGCACAAGAGAGTATCATTGACAGGCAGGTGCTGATAAGCTTGGGCAAGGTCAAGTTTCCCAAAGACCCTTCCCTCAGCATGCTCAGCCTGGAGTTGATGGGTTGCAGCCGCTGAGTCTGAGCTGTGTTAGTGTGTGGTGTAGACTTCCCATGCACCCCCTCGCTGTTAAATTCTTGCCTGTTAGTGTGGCCCACTGTGCATATGAGATGATTTAGACACTTCCAGGGTTGTCTGCTTTTTTCTACTTTGAAAAAGTTGTGTGTCCAGCCAGAAGTCAAGATACCAATGTAAATGGAAGTTCAACAGCCAATTTTCAACAATGAACATCACCTAGAGTGTAAATGGTTGAATGTGGCACTTTAACAACGGGTGCAATCGACATCTTTCCCCAAGGGCTCCCCAAAGCCAGGTCCCTGAAGGTGGATGAAAGTGGCTCCCTACAGGGACCCCATTGCATAGTCCCAGCCCAGCAATTACTCTTATCTTGAAAAATGCACCAAGACTCTGAAGTTTGGAAAAGGGCTTTTAGAAGCAATGTTCTCAGAGGTATCACTCCTCTTGATTTCTTGAGTCAGCTCCACTCACATTCTTAAACTCTGATGGGACAACCCCTGAGATATCGGCCCTAAACCCCGAATGGGAAAACCTCCCATGCTGAGAATCCTAGAAAGAATGTCATGAACACTGATTTCTGCAGAATGTGCTTGGGCAAACACTGTAAACAGGATTGCTCGTGCCTCAGAGGTAGACGAACATTTAGTTGTCAAAATTGCACCCAGAGGTGGCTTTGCGCAAAGTGACTCAGCTCTCTTTTTGGACTTGTTTCTGTGTCAACAAAGTGTGTATTCAGGGCAAGTATATAAGCAGTGGGCCGAAGGCATTCAACAGCAAACCTTGGGCCAGCTCTACTGAGAATCATGAGACTCATGAGTGAGATGAACAGGGACGCTCTACGACATTCAGTTGCATGGCACCTTGTGGGCTGCTGGCTCAAGTAGCCACGTGATGCTGACTCAGGACAACAGTGTCTCCTACTGAAGAGGGCCAGATGCAACAATGTCATTGTCACAGCCAAAAACACCTGACCTGGATCTCACAGCAGCCTGGCAAGTGGTGGTGGAAGGGAAGCATGCTCAGAGGGGGAACCGGGGCTCTAATCCAGCTCTCCCATCTCCTGTCTGAGCTGGAGCAGGTCACCTGACTACCTTTAGTCCTAGTTCCTTTCTGTAAAATAGAGATCACAGTAATGGCACCTATCTTGCAGGGCAGTAAATGAGGAAATTCGTGAAATAGTTCATAGAGTATCTAGCGTAGATCCAGTGTTCCCTAAACGTTGATGATCACTGTGTGCCTGGATGTAAGGGTTTTGTTCCTGTGAAGCATATGGCTATATATGCCCCGGGATATAGGGGTGTTAGAATAGGGGTGACCCAGAGCACGTTTTACGCCCACAAAGAACCAGTGTGGAAGAATTTTCCACCCTTGCCTATCATATTTCCAGAACAATGCTAGCTTACTTCACGGCCCCTCACCTTTAAGTTATTGGTTCCCATACAAACCAGTTTTGTGCTGGAAAAAGTTCTGAGTAAAAAAGTGCATTCCCACCTTCTGCCGAAATGCACCAGATTTTCTTTTGGGATCAAGAGGCTAACAACCATCACTTTTTAAAGGGAATTGTACCAGAATTAGGACCTGAGACGCTAACAAGGCCATGATTCCCAACTGTGCTGCGATCTGCATCCGAGGTATTGCTGAGTCCCCACGCATAACTCTTCAGTGAACAAAGCAAGCATAGGCCCGATTTTAATTTATGAGGCACTCCATGCAAGAGTCACATCTTATGCTATTCTCCTTTATTCCCTGCGAAAGGACAAATGCATATGCTTTAAATGTCCTGCTAGAAACACACAACCAGCACAGTGAAACCAAACACACCGTAGACTAGGATTAACAACAAAGGCAAAGGCAGACACTGAGGTTTCGTTTGTATCTCAGATTGGGGACAAATTCAAGAGTCTTATTCGTGTGGAGATTCTCCTCCAGGCACACACTACAGAGCATTCTCAGATCTGTGTGTTCAGCCCGAAAATCTTCACCAAACCCTCACCTAGAACAGACCTTCCAACTAGCTGATTTATGTTAGTGTCAGACAAGACACAAGCTGTCATCTCCCATTTTCTGATGGAAATGGAAAGCACGCTGGTCTCGAGTTTAGCTGTACCTAGTGGATGACAACCTCTCACAGTCTAGCTCTCGCTTCTCTATTCTGCATAAACTCCCGCACAAGGCGCCCTCCCAGCCCCCCTTGGGTTTTTTCCATTCAGTCTGTTCTTCCTACCCGGAGAAGGACAGCTCTGATGTCAGGGTCCGAAGAGTTAAGCTGCTACCCCAGCCCTCACCCCCAGTCCACCCCAGCCTGCTCCCCTCCTCTCCCTGGGCTGGCTTCCTGTGATTTATGGAGGGCTTCATCCCTGAAGGGAGCTGACAGTCACTCTCATTTTCTTGCGTTTCCCCCCTCACGGCCAAGGTCATGAGCGAGGGGGCCCCTCCAAGTTTTCTGCACTCGTCCTCCTTCACCCTTACTCCGGAGCGGCCTCATGAATCATTCCGTCTTCACATTGAACTCCTGACGCTTCCCTAGCACCAAACTGCCCGACTTCCGCAATTTTTCTTCATTCTCACTAACAATTTGGTAATGAAATATTGATTTTTAGTTAGATTCAAATAGATGTTATTAAGTTTGCATTGATAAATCGTTCCCTTTCTCAGGCTGGAAGTACCTCAGTCAAATTCTAACTGCGCTTTCATACCTGGTGATGTATTAATCTGACGTGTCTGTCAGCCAGGCTTCGGGCAGGAGCTGGGGGTGCTGGTCTAATTGCTGTTACCTCACACGGTGGGTATTATTTCAGTGAGGGTTTGAGTCCTAAGACCCAAGCAGGTAAACATTTCCTCTGGGGTTCCTACTTTTTAAAACAGTGCCTTTTCTCCGTAAAGACTGGCCTTATCCAGGATGAAGACGGTGGCCCATGACATTTGATTTCTCCCTCACGCCCTTTGTTAATTAAATAGGTAACATCCAGGCCATATTATAAAATATTGAACAGACTGACAAGAGTGTACCATCCCCCGCCTGAAATTGTAGGAGCAGTACTAATGCAAAAGGCAGAAGATGGGACCCCTCTAACTCTGAACAAGGCACCTGGGGAGGATCTGCAGCATGGATGCCCAGCTTCTCACAGGATTTTGAATGGTCTGTGAGCCTGTGGAAGAGAGACCAAGGTCCCACTGGCTCATCACTCATCCACACGGCCACCTTCCCTGTCCCTCCCTACCTCTCCACATCTCTCCATCCCTCCTCCCACAAATCTCACCCAGGACCCATCTGCCTCTTCCTAGACCACGTCCAGATCTATGAAACAGGCACTGACCATCAGGGATTCACAACTCTCAAGAATCTCTCCAGTCGCCAGGCGTGGGATATTAGTCACTTTAAGGAGGGGGGCATCTTTACTCCACTAAGGATCTCCCTCTCATCCCTGGTTGCTGTGTCCCAGGTTAAATGTACACCTGACCCAAGATGACCACCAGTTCTCCATCCTGTTCTCTTCTTGTGCAGCAAGTAGGAACAAGACCGACGTCGAAGCAGTCAGCGTTCTTCCCCAGAATGACTGCAAACTGGAACAGCAGGGAGAATCCTTTTCTCTCTTGTTCTAAAACAAGGATGTGGGAGCAGAAACACTAGAAGGCACATTCCCCACCCAGGGCACAGAGAGAGTTGGGCTGCCATTGGTCAAGACGCGGCTGAAGGGGTGCACCAGTCCCCCCAATCCGGGAGTATCTGGGAACCCCACTGCCTTTCCTGATGGTGAGCACCCATTTTGGTCTGGGTCTCTCCTACTAGCATTCGAGAGTCCAGCCTCCCTTCCCCCAGCACCTTCTCCTCCCCTGGCCAGAGGCATCTTCCAAAGTAGACTCTGGCACCATGCTCAGGGCACAGACTCCAATGGCTCCTCATTGCCCATCACATTGCATCGCAATCCTTAACCCAACGTCTAGGCTGTCTACACCGTCCTCAACCCACCCCTCCCCTCAGATACTCAACTCCTGGTTCAAGCTGTCCAGATGTTTCCTTCACTTCTCCAGTTCTGATTATTTTCCTGAACTGTCCTTGATTCTTAGGATGATCCCGTCATTGCTGGATGACTGGCCCCTCTTCACGCTCCCGCTAGGTGCCTTCCCCACACCCCTGACTGGAAACTGTGCTCCCACATGCTCCACGTGTCATTCTAAATTATCAACAGAAACGATCTTCTCTCTAGATTGGTAGCTTCTGGCAGGGGTGACCCATATGCTACTCACCCTTTTAACACCAGTGCCTTGCACTGCACCCATACACATAACAGATCATAGAAACAGGTCACATTAAGTCATTAATTCACTTCTTCAGTCGTTCCGCTCTTCTCAAAGTCCTACCCTTTCTTCAAAGCCAAGATTAAATACTGCCTTCTCCTCTGAGCCTCCTCAGATTTCTTCAGGCAGAATTCATCTCTGGCCTTTCTGTGTCCCCACACCACGTTGCTCTCAACTTCTAATTAGCATGTATTAATTAATGTATACATTTGTTTACACTCCTTGACAACACATTTTGAGTATCTACTTCCTTAGATTGGAGATCATTCCTAGTGTGTCTGTTTCCCACGCTTGACTATAAGCTCCTTAAGGATAAAAATCTGATTTGTTTTCTTAGCATCTAGACCAGGGCTTGAAAGGAGTTGAATAAATGTTTGTTGAATTGAACTGAGAGGAATAAATTTCATTGAAATGGATGGATGGAAATATGATGGGCTACCTTTGAACCCAGGGTATTTGTCTGCATACGAGTTACAAATGAAAAGATAACTTAAAGTCAAACTGGCTTAAGCAAAAAAAAGAATCTGTGAGCTCACATAGCATGAGTCCAGGACTTAATCCAGTCTTGGGCCCTGCTGGACTCCCGATCCCAAACAATGTCATTCGAGTCTGTCCCTCTGTTTCTTTCTATTTCCCACTGCATTGGCTCCATTCTCAGGTAGAACTTAACCTCATAGTGCCAAGATGGCTGCCAGGAGCTCTAGGCTTATATCTAATCATTCTAGCATTAGAAAAGAGATGACTTCTCTCTTTCAAGTGTGCCCCCAAAGGACTTGTACGTTCTGATTGGCTTGGCAAAGGCCATGTGACCATCATTTGGGTAGTCCAGCTGAAACACAGGAATGGAAAGGGAAAAAAGTGTTCCCTAAGAATAAGCCAGGGTACTAGTACTAGAAGAAAGAGCATGGCCACTGGATAGGCAGCTGCAGAGTGTCCATGCTCACTCCTTGCAGAGACCAGCCTGGCGCCCTCAAAGTCATCAACTCTGGTTCCTCACAGTTGTTTCCTTGGATGAGAACAGGAGACACTTGAAGGAGATACTGGCCTTTTCACCCCAGCCTGTCTGGTAAAGAAACAGTAAAGAGAAGCAACTCAGGAGGAAGCAGTGGTCTTGCTCCTACTTGCAAGGAGCTTAGAAAATGAGATGAGGCCAAGGCTGCCTTCCTCAAGCTAGGAAGGGAAATCGAGTGCCTATTCCTTCAGACTCTGAGTTTCTTGAACAGAGCTTCAGTCCTTTCTGAGGCCACAGAACTACAGGAGAGAAAGAATATGCTCCAGATGTGTTAATTCCAGGTGTGGCTAATACTGAGAATTCAGGCAGGGAGCTGCAAGCGTCAACACGGCAAGCGTTCATGCCATTCCTGGGCTGCGGGACGGACCCCAAACCATCCTCGAACGGGACTGATGTTCCAACTCTTGAAACACAGAGAAGTCCTCTCCAATCCATGCCAAAGGCCTCAGACGGCCCCGTGGAGCGGCTTCTAGGCACTGCCATCTAGCCATCCGACTTCTGTTTCTGATTCTTTCCTCTCACTATCACTGAGGAAAACAAAAGGCATGAGTCCATGCATGGCGGGTGTTGTTGTGCCCTCCCTTCTTCTCACTCGCAGCCAACCTTCCATCCAGAAAACAAAGGAAGCCCATGTTGGCTTGGCGAATAGCAAGGGTGCCACTCGCCCTGCGTCTTCCCCTTCTACCAGCTGCAGTCTGGACTTCCGTCAGGGCTTCCCAAGTCAGGGCTGTGCCAATTATTCTGAAGAGGAGACCAGGCTCTCTGCAGCAGCACCAGCCGGAGGTCATAGCACTTCCCACAGTCCAAGAGCCTGAGGTTCCTGCTGCTTCCAGGCCAAGGCAGAGCCAGACGGGAAGGGAAGGGAGTGTCTTCCATTTGATCCCTGCTGCTTGGATTTCCCTCTCATGGCCACAATGAATGCGGTTTAGATCTGATTGATTTTATCTGTGAAATGAGCTGAAAATCCCTCCCAGGGAGAAGTGCTCAACTCCCTTCCTCAGCCCAGACACTCCAGATAAATCAGATTGCCCACCACCCAGAGCACGCGTGGGCGGTGTGTGGGCTGGAGGACAGCAGACGGACAGAGTCTGCAAGAACCCTGCCAGGCTGGCCACTGGGCCCCACCCTATTGGAGGGGAGGCTGCTCCTAAGCCTGACACGTCCTCAGCCATCAGTCAGGCCTGCCCCGTCTCTGAGTACTTTGCACTCAGTATTCAAGGCTGCCTTCGTTTAGGTTTCTCCGGAAATACATCCTCAGAGAAGGAGAGGGGAGCAGTTTGTGGATTTGGGAGGAGATCCCAGGAAGCCTCATTGAAGCGATAGGGAACTGAGTGAGGAAAGAGAAGAAATCCAATAAAACGCGAGTGAAGGAGCAGGTTGCCATGGCGGGCAACGGGTGCCCAGTCCTGCCAGGCGTCCTCCAAGAGGTCGGGAGGAGCAGGCCTCGGCAGTGTCCCATGAAGGGAAGAAACTGGGATGTTTATCCCCTGACTCCTACCCTTTGCTCCTGGACTGTCTAACTCCTTTGATCTCTGGCCTGCACTGGGCGTGGGTCACTCATGCTTTCTTGACCAGAGAACACGCTTCAACAGAGAGCTGGGAAGCCATGAGCATACAGAGCGGCCTGCGAGTCAGTTCCCTCCATAGACTCAGTCCCTCCCTTTCTTCCACTGCATCTCCTGGAACCAGAGAGAGCATCTTATCCTGGAGCTGCTTGTCCGTGTTATTCATCCCCTAAGGCCCAGTTTTATGTTGTTTCCTCAGGGAGCTTTCCCCAACCGCTCTACCTAGAAGCAGCAGCACCCCCGTTACATCAGAAAGGAGGGTAGGACCCATAGGTGAGCACTTTGGAAGGGCAGAGAGAGACGCAGCTTCGGGGTCAGAGGGAAAATAAGGAGGAGAGGGTGGTCACGCCCCTACACCAAGGCCAGGCCCCAGCCTCCTTCCTCCCCTTCTCGGCAGGCCAAGCCCCTTGGTTTTCCATGTCTCATAGAACATTCATGCAAATTATTGCGACTCTCATCTTCATCAAAAGAGACTCTGGCGCGGTTGTCTAAGAGTCACTGATGAAGCTGATGTGAAAATTTCAGTAATTGGTTGCCAATATCCAATTACTCCAGGGTAATCGGAAAGTGATGGTGAAGCAGGCCAGGAGGGCATGGCCCAGAACAGTCAGATGCAAAGAGGAAGCGGGAGGCTTGGCTCGGGCCCTGAGACACGGCCGTGCAAGCTGAAGGAGGGTGATGACGGGGAGCTGGGTGTCCACAGCCTTGGACTTTCTCTGAGCAAGCTTCCCACCATCTCTTCACCCTGAGAGCCTTTTCTTGAAGGCCCAGGCTGCTCAGCTCTGCCAGAGTCCCCCAAGGAGACAGCCTGGCTGAGGAGAGGTAAAGAGAGTGGGGCGGGCCACTCCAGGGTCTCAGACACCCACCATGGCTCAAGGCTTCACCCCCATTCCAGCCATCCACCATGGCCCAAGGCTTCACCCCCAGCACAGAGGGACATCTCTCTGGGTCCCGGTCCCCTCATTTGTGAAATGGGGCCCAAGTCCTTACTGTATCTCCCAAAAGCTGTTGCACGGATGTGAGGAAGCAGCCCTTGGGAAGGTAAGTTTGCAAATTGAAATACAGAGAAGGAGTGAGTGATTATGGGTGCCATTCCTTGTTGGCCAGTCTTTTGATGAGAATTCATAGGAGCACAGGCCTGGGACAACCATCCCTGGGAAAGGAAGAAGAGAGTACACAGAAGCTGCTCGATAAATGCTTACTTGAGTCAGTCATTACAAATGGACACCCCTACCGATCCCAGGACCTGCGTGTCTCCTGCACCAGTCCCCAAAGGGGACCATGCTGGCCCCTGGGAGGCCATGCAGAAATAGGACACCCACCTCCAGGTCAGGGGTGAGGTCAGGGGCAGGGCAACATGAGGATGTGCCCTCTGTTGTCCTGCACTGCATCATGTCTGCAAATAAATGGAATAATTCAGTTTCCAGGACTCTTAACCTTTTCACTTGGCATAAATTGTGATCACCCAAATAAATACAGGCAAATCACATTAAAAACATATATATACGAAGCTCATTTATTCAAGACATTTTCCAACTCTGAAAAATACCTGTATCTTACCAAGAGGAAGAAAAAAAAAAAGCTCAGCTCAGAACTGCACATACCCATTTCCATCTCTGTTGCCTCTGGACTGGGGTGTTTTGATTCTTAATGGCCCTAATGACCTAAGGGTCCCACCTCAGACAGGTCAAAGGTCAAAGGAACCATTTTTCCTCCTCTTCAAATTGGCAGAGAGAGGGTGAGATGTATGAGCAGATCGTAATGTGGTGCCAGGAATGTTTGAGCAATAATCAATTGCAAATTATGTCTTATCAAGTTAAGAGTCAAATGGAGGGGGTTGTGGCTGAATATTTTATCAGAGCAATTTAATAAGAATGCAAATGACCACGAACCTGTAAAGAGAGGTTTTAGGTATACCAAAGGGCTGCACGGCCTAGGCAGGAATTGAACCCTATCTCTCCATTTAGGAATGGCCGGGATAGTCATGAGGTGGAGGCCTGGAGCTGCAGCCTTCACCCGCTCTGGGTGGCGGCAGTTCCTCTCGCCAAGCCCCCAACCAGGACTCCGATTCATGGAGACGTGTGACGCTCGTATTCCCGGGAAATGAGGGCCATTGCTGTCCTTTGTGCACAAAGCCTCTGCTGAGCCTGTGACCTCCCATTCATCATGGCCTGCTCGCCAGGGTTATGGGGAGGTCAGGCCTCACAAGAGTGCCACGCGGGAAGACAGGCCAGGGCTCGGCCTGGGGAAGGGGACTTCTTGGCTCTCAGACCTTCAGATCTGATGTTTCCTCCTGAGTGTGTCTTAACAAATGCTGTGGTAGATAGGGCTCATGTATTTTTGAGAGCAGAGCAGAAATATTGCTGCAAAATCCCATTCACCAGTGCAGAGCAGTACTCAGTGGGCAGAGGAGTCATGTCTAAAATACTGTGGAGAGGCTGAAACACCAGGTGAGAGTCACCTAGGGCAAACTCCCACTTTGCCCCCCACCTGGCTTATGCCTACCTGAGTAAAGCACACACACGCACGTGCACACACACACACACACACACACACACACACCCGCACACATGAAAGAAACACTTAGCAAATCATTATGCTTGGTCTCTCTGTGCCTGTAGCATATTACAGTCTACATAGAACTTTCACTGCTGCTAACCCTGGATGCTCACAAAAGTGCCCTTGGAGCAACAGCCTGAAGCCCATTCCCTCTCACAGGTGAGACGACTGGGACCCAGGAGCATGAAGGGACCTGCCTAAGGCCACAGAGTAATGGAGTTGGATCTAGAACCCACATGGGACAAAGTCAGCACATGATGTGTCTAAACGAGCTATATGCGTCCAGAGGACCTGGAAAGGGATACTTCCAAGAATGAGGGGAAGACGACAACCTTGGATGTGGGCTGGTCACAGCACGGGTCTCTGCTTATCCCTTTTGGGCCACGACCACAAGCATGAAAATGGCATTTCGGGGCTCACCTGGGACTGAGGAACAATGATTAGGTGGAACTGCATTCGGGGTCAGCCTGCAGCTCGAATGAGAGGTTATCCCACCCCAGGACTAGAAGCTCTTTAACCATCTGTGGCTCGGGGGAAAAAATTTTTAAGTCAAGTGTTCACCCTGAGCTCATCAAGGACATGTGCTCTCCACTGTGCCCACCAACCAGCACAGCATTCAAGGAGCTCGTACCCAGGTAAAACCACACCCCAGCTCTCCGCTCCTGGCATTGCTGTGAGGATGCTCTGGACAGTGTTTGGAACGCTCAGCAAAGCAACTGACGGGCACTGTTGGATTATTTTCGGCTCTATTGTAACTTCTCAAGCAGTCCAGCTGCAGGGAAGCAGTAGCTTTCTGGGACGATGGGTGGGGAAGACAAGAGGTCCTAGGATCCTTCTCCACAATTGCATCTGCTCCCTGCAAAAATGGAGCCTACTCTCCTGTCGAGAAGAGAGAAGACATCCTGGAAATCCAACCTGGGAATATCCTTCTTCATGTATTCCCATCTTGGGTAGGATGTGAGGTCTGTCTGCCCAGCACAGTGATGGGCATTCGCAGGATCAAATGATCCTGGCATCCGGGGAGTCCTACTGGGCCAAGATCACCCTTCACAGAACCACACTCTTCATACATCCCATTCTTCCTGCTGTGCCTGCTGGGCCCTGCCTCGAACTCAAAGGTGAAGAAGCATCCCTACCTTTGGGCTTTAATTACGCTTGATTTCAGCTTCTGTTGAGTGATCACTCGTCTTTCTCTAAGCTCTCATTTTTTCCCAGAGCATTTTCTTGATGTTATTAGAGCTGTCTATAAAATATGAATCCCAATTCCATGATAGTCATAAAAGCCATAAAATTCTATGCCTGCCATGAAAATATTACATGATTTATTTTTGTGTGAAGTACATATTAAATCTCAGTACTGGAATAGGAGTTTGACTCTTCAACATCCCGAACTTTTAATAACACACACTTTGCCCTAAATTGCTATTATTTTAAGTTTCTTTCTTCATTTTACAATAGCTCTCATTTCAAAATAGAATCAGAAAATAGTCCTGTTCTTATTTATAGGTTAAAGTTAGTATTCACTGTAGCTTAATTTTTCCCCCTTTTTATGATGTTCATTTTTGTTTTATATATGACGTGATTTGTGCATTTGATTTGTTTTGTTTTATGTCAAATGCCTTAGGAGAAATATCAGGTGATTAACTAAACCCTCCGACGAGGAGTCTGATACTGCCATCCCCAGGGTCACGGGGCGGGGTTGCATAAATCCACACAAGTAGACACGTGGCTGGAATAGAGAGAGAGGCAGGGGGATCTTATGGGATGGAGGAAGGGGAACGGATGTTGAGAATTTTTCTTTCTTTTTCCCAACGCCCACAAATCAACCCATAAGGATTTACCAAATTCCCAGTGACTGGCAACCAGCTGACATTGATGTGGGCACACAGAAAAAAGAGGCTTGTTGGGGGAAATGAGAGTCGCCCGCAGGACCCAGCTGGAGAAAACAGCAGGGCAGGGCGAGTCTGTGCAGTTCACATGGCATGTGCTGGGCGTGGTAAGCCTGGACTGCAAGGGTTAGGTTGAGTTTGCTGCAGAAGACAGGACTTGGGTTGGCCCCTGAAGGACAAGGGAAATTTAGAAAGGCAGCTGAGAGATGAGGACAATGCCAGGCAGAAGAGCCCAGGCTTAATGGCGGAGAAGCTGGAGGGACTCTGAATAGGTTGAAGAAAGCGTAGTGTCCTGCCAGTCATCCCACTGGCGGAATCAAGCCCCAACCCAAATCTCCAACTTGACACGTGCCAGCTTTTCTGCCCAAAGACCCACACTGCATTTCAAACAAATTCAAAGGTGGAGGGAAGATTGATTTTCAGCCTGGAGGATACATGTGACATTTGGAATGAGTTGAAACTGATCTAAGAGATTTTTATTTCAAAAGATATCCGATATGATGTGTCGATGGAGTGTTTCGCACACCTCATCAGAGTTCAAAGACTGCAGCCATGAGAAGGGGGCTTCCAAGGTGGAGAGCAGATGTGTGCAGCTGGAGCCGGAGGGGGTCCTGGCCTCTTCAGGCTTGGCCTACCTGCCATTTGACATTCCAGGGAGACAAAGCCGTGTGCTGGATCCAGGCAGCCTTTGGGTCTGCAGTATCTTGGCATGGGTGCAAGCAAACAGGGCATTTTTTTTGTACGCTGCTTCCCTGACCCCTCTTATCTCTCAAGTCCTTCCCAAGGCACCCACAGGACATGAAATCATTCACCCTGTAACAGTCACTGGATGCCCCAGTGAGGTCACTGATGGCCAAGCCCAGTTGTTCTGACACTGTTAGGTATCTACTCCCCTGCTACCCCTAGAGCACCCACAGTCTAGGTCCCACATAAAGCAGAGCCTGGTGCAGAAGCTCACGTGCTACCTGCTTGTCAGGGCATGAGGCCCCAGGAGGTACAAGTGGGGGGTGAAGGGAACTGACACCAGGAAGGGGTAGAGCCAACATGGGGATGCATGATCCAGCTGGTCGTCTCTGAATATGACT
This sequence comes from Tarsius wallacei, assembly GCA_963574415.1. Classification (NCBI taxonomy): domain Eukaryota; kingdom Metazoa; phylum Chordata; class Mammalia; order Primates; family Tarsiidae; genus Tarsius; species Tarsius wallacei. The sequence goes on along the minus strand of CAUYQG010169410.1, from coordinate 26,385 downwards.
GCTTGTTTAGTCTTGTAGTGCTGTCCTCTGAGAACCACTAAAACCACATCTCAAGACCGTCATCAGTGAGGAGTGAGGGGACCTAAAAGTGGAAGAAACAACTGAAATTAAATGGTGAAAGATTTGCCTCGTGGAACATTTAGTATCCCTCACTTCTGGGGCAAACAGGGGCACTGTGTGACTTCCAAGGCATTCCACAACATGGACCAGATAGGGACTCGTCGGGGTAGAGGTTGGAGATCGATGTGGCTGTGACGTGACATCGCTGTCCCTGTGTGGAGTCAGGAAGCCCCAGCAGAGTGGCCACTGAAGCAGCAACCAGGCCAAGAGGATCATGGAAACTGTCTAAAACCGTCTCTTGAGCCTGGGAAGAACTTTCCTGTGTCCACTCTCTGCCCATCCCAGATTTTAATGCGATGAGTGCGCAGCAGGCTTTCCCTACAAATCTCTCCAACTTGCGGTTTAGATGGGGACTTCTTCTCCCCTAGGGTCATTTTGTCTGTCAGGGTGTGCTGAAGACCTGTGGGTAGAGTATCTGGGAGCAACTTTCAGAGTTGCCAGGCCCTGCACTTCAGGAAACCGGAGGCCAACAAAGCACCTACCTTTGCTTGGAGCAGAGAAAGAGTTTCCAGGAAACCACCTGGCCCAGGGTGGTATTCTCTCTGGAATACAGTAGAATTCCATCTCCCAGCCATGACCAGTGTGCCTTTTTTCACTATGAAAACATCTACAAAGTCAACCCCACAGATTAAACAAGCAGTCCTAATATTAATCTTTAAAATCATACACCAATCAAATAATTTATTTTTGCATTATAGGGACAAGAAACAAGTGAATGTTGGGGATTCTTTGCCAAATTGAATAATTCTACCATTTCAGCTAAAATAATAAAAATAAGAAGAATAAGTTAATATCGTTGAAAGGAACCAGTAGAGATAGACACACTTCTAGTCTGACAGTTTCCAAAGATCCTTTCTTGAATGAGTGGCAGCTGGAAGAATCAAAGTGAGGAGAAAAAGCATCTAGAAAATTACTAAGAGTTTTGCAAAAGCAAATCAATCAAGAAAGATGCACAAACCTGATTAGGAAAAGAAAAAAATGTATGCGGCAATATATAGAGCAGCCTGTGAACGGGTGGCTGGTTCCCATAAGATTAAAGAAAATAACCAGAGGTGAGGTTGTCTGTCCCCCTCCACTCTTGTGCTTAGCGTCACCCACCTGGAAGCTTCTTTCTCCAGCTTCAAGCAATCTGCTGAGAAAGAATATTTTTGCTGCTAAATGATCTTGCTCCCCAGTGGTTCCTGCAGCCACTAGCTCTGAAACAAATGACCTTGCTGGAGAATGGATAGATTGCAGCCTTAGCACACAAGAGGCCTGCACTCGGAATCCATGCCACACCTCACTGTCTGTTCCCAGGGCTTTGAAAAGGTCCTGGCTCTAAAATGGAAAGTCAGTGCAAGAATAAAGGTTCCAGGTCTCCTGTGAGACCCTCACCTGGAGAAGAAGCCTTTTGGTCCAAGCAGGAGGAGGGCTGTCCAGATTAAAGCATCTCATGGCTTAGCTCTGAAGTTGTCAATCAAAAAGGCGGCAACACAACGGCCTGCTGGGCCATGAAGGCAGTGCAGGGTGGTGGTGTATAGGAAGCCTGTACTTTGCTAATGCTTCTCAGTCTGGAGTGCGGGAAGTTGGGTACATAGCATTTGTCAGCACAGGCCTCCACTCCAAGGTGAGCAGAGTATAGCCACAGAGAAAAGTATATCTCAGCAAATGGCCTCTACCATTTCAAAAACCACCTGCTTTCTAATTCCAAATGACGAGTCACTGGGCATGAGCAGGTATTCTAGCGAACCCTGCTCTCTGAATGCTGCTGCTGGGTACTTCACTCTGCTTTAGCTTTTGGGTCAACAGAACTCTTTGGTCTTTTTGCTCCATAGCTTGTGGTTTTGACATTGAATGTAATGGACAATATGAACAGATGTAAGAAATTAATGATAGTTGCCTGACAATTACTTCTGCCTGGGTTCATCCAAAAAATAGAATACTCTTACCTCCTTAATCTCCTTTTTATACTCATTGTTGTACATATAGGAAATCATCTGACTGGATTTGATAACCTATTTCTTTCTAAACTTGTCCCTCGCTCCTGGGGCCTGGCTACTACTAATCACCGTGGTGGGAAAGGGGCCATCATTCCAGTGCCAGTTCACACTGGTTGGTGTTGTGGAATGTTAAAATCGGCCCAGAAGTCAAACCACTGCCTCTTACAAGCACAGCAAATTAAATTCATGCTAAAAGGTTGTCTTTTGTATTTATCATAGCAAGCTCTTGCATTTATGTTTTTCTCTCTTTTAAAATAGGAATAAAGATCTCATATGCATATTCTAATTTATTAGCTAGTATTTATTATATGAAGAGAGTTTTGCCTAATCACAACTCATTAAAATCGCATATTATTCACAATAACCCACAGCTAAAGACTCATCATGTTAGCAAGAAAGAATAAAAAGTGTTTTTAAAATGAAACTTCATTTTAAGCATTTCTCTTTGGAGACAGACCAACATGTTAAAGAAAAGAGAGGAATATGTGTAATAAAATACCTTGGCAAAGAAAATTTGCCATGAAAAAAACTGAAAGAAGAAATAATATCAAGGAGAGCTAAAACACTTTGCAAAAATAAAGTAAGAACTCTGCGACCAAACTCCACTCGCGTGCTTCCAACTATGCCCTAATAAAGAAAGAGTGGGAAAAAAACAAAACCCAAAAACAAACAAACAAAAAAGCCAGCCAGCCCCAGAATGTACCTGCTCTGTATCTTACTTTTAGTCCGGACTCCCCTTCGTCCTCCAGCACTGGACTATAGCTCACAGGTATCTTGTTAGCTGGATGAAGCCGTTCTTTGCCTCCCTCGTGTTCCAGCCAGAACTGATGTTCAGATCATCATTATATGCACAAAAAGGCAACAGTGCAGCATTTGTAATTCTCATGAATGTCACCCCCATCCGCAGCAGGCCGTCAGAATGGGGTTATGAATACTCGGTTTGCCGAGTGAGATGATCCCCGTATTAGCTACGTGGCGTTTCCCACATGTTTAGCCTGAAAGAAGACATTTGTTTGGACTATATGCTTCTGTGTACTTTTTTAATGCAATAAAATTGACAGATGACTCCTTTTTGCAACAGGTCTGGAGAAGGAAAATGGTGTGGCTTCATCCTCCCCTTTCTTGCGTGATGGCTGTTTAGACAGCAGTCTTAAAAAATCACTAGTCACTAAAATCCCTCATGCCCATTTCATATTGTGTTGATTCATATTAAATTCATGACAACAAAAAAGCAACTTGAGGCACTTTTGGAAATGACCGCTCTTTAGTGCGCTTCTCCTTCCTCCGGGCTCGGTGGGCCCAGCGCCCATAAAGCTGCCTGCTGTCTTGTGTCATGAAAAGAAACAGCTTTGCCTGGGAATGCCATTACTGTGTAATGAGGCATGCAGCAAAATATACCTTCAGCAGCCACTTGATGAAGGCTTGCTGACACACCAGACCAGACAGAAATGTTTTTTTGTATGTTCTTCCTTATTTTGTCCATCAATCACATCATTAGTCAAAGCAGACAAGCCTGTCAGCCAGGCCCAGATGCGGAGTGGCAGGCGATCGGTGGACAGGTGTTCCAGCTCCCCCAAAACGAAACCCTGGAATGAGAAAGGAGCCAAGACCTCGTTTCAAGGGCTGGAATGTCAGTGAGAAGGAAAAAACGCACAGGGGAGTTCAAAAGCGGATTTCCGAGGAGTTGACCGGCACCGCGCCCTGGTGTGGCCCGACTGAGCCAGAAGGGGACTCAATTTGGGAGAAGTGGAAGGAATCAGAACAAAATCTGTTCATTTCTTAGGGTCAGTGAGGTATTCAAAGGCAGCATTCAAAAACAACAAATAAATGAAACTCCCTTTGCGACCCTCTTCACCACCCCAAATGCATAAAATTAGATGGGGCAAGTCAGAGCCTGGGGCCACCCACACTCATCTGAGCTCCCTAAATGGCACTGGCGGGAAAATCACTAGCACCTGCCACCGCGCCACTCACTTCCAGGGACCCTAATACATCACCCTTCCAGTGGAAACTGTCCCTCCTTCCCAGCGTGAGTTTCTTCCTAGAGTTTCTTCCTTTCAGGGATTATTCTCACCATGCTTTCTCTCTGGAACTTAACAGGTTAACGAAACCAACCCTATGGAGTCAACTTCAGTGGTTAATTTCTAGCTTTTGCAGAAAGCCGAAGTGAGTGTGTGTAGTGAGCTCATTGCTTCGTTACCTCCTGGTTACCAAGAAGGACTGGCTAGTCAGGCTCCACTCCCACCTTGGGCATTTCAGCCACAGTGTCCAAGGTGACACCTGATGGTGGTCCAGCTGAACTGAGGTTTCAGCATGCACCACATTTTTTTTCTACTTTTAAAATGTATTTCATTTTATTTTTAGCACAATTTTAAATTTACATAGACATTAAGAAAAGAGCACAGAGTACCATGCTTAGTATCCCCTACCACCAACCCCTTAAATTGGTATAGTGCATTTGTTACAATTAATAAACCCATATCGATACATTGTCACTAACTAAAGTTCATCCTTTATTCAGATTTTCTTAGTTGTTACCTGATGTCCTTTTTCCGTTCCATGGTCTCAGCAAGGGTACCACATTGCATTTAATTGTCACGTCTTCTTGGGCTCTTAGCAGCAATGCAACAGTTTCTCAGACTTTTTTTTTTTAACTTGTGATGACCTTGACAGTTTTTGTTTTTTAAAACAAGGTTTTTTGTGTGCTGTTTTTTTTTTTTTAATTTACAATGTATTTGTGTGTGAGAATACAAAATCTTTTATATTTCAATAAATAATTGTGCTAAAAAGGGGGAAGGGGAACCTTAAGAGAGAAGGACGAGAAAGAATTAGGACCATTGAAAGGTCAGAAGTCTTTATACAGCACCAGGGAAAAGATTGCGACACTCCACTCCTTCCCAGAGCTGACCTTTCCAAAGATATGCTAAGCAGGAAGGGGCAATATCTGATACAAGATTCAAACCCACACTTCCACCTTTAACTGAGAATTAAATCTGCAGATATTTCCTCTGGGATTTCCAAAAGGAAAGCAAGAACATCATTAATCTAACCAGCTATTAGACACCACCATGGCCTGACTCCATTTATCTGGGCCAATGTCTGAGTTGAGCAGGGGCTTGGAGACATCAAAGTGGGATGACATGAAGTTGTGGACCTCAGAATACCAAGGTCATGGCCCATCTGGGGGCCTGAATGCACTCAGCCTCCCAGCACCAAGGCAGCCCTTTGAAGATGCTTCTCCACCCCTCTCTTCCTCCTCTGCCTTTTCTTATTTCTCTCCTCTTGCCCCTTCATCTTTCTCCACAAAGCTCAGAGGCATCAGGGAGGGAAGAGACAGTCAGGTTGGGAACATGTGGTCACCTTTGATGATTAAGAAAAATCATTCACTTGTTCCCTCTGTCTCATTATCTGGGGACAAAATAATGCATTAAAGGACCTGCAATTACCAAGGCACAAAAACACACGGCAGCTTGGTACCCACCACACCTTACCAAGTGCCTGAATGCTATGTGTAATGTTGTTAAATCACACTTTACATTTCATCCTTGCAAGGACCCCAAGTTTTCCAGCTCATACACATGTTTTATGAGCCTGCCTTTCACCCAGAAGGTCTACAGAAAGTAAAATAAATGACTCTAACACTCTATTCAGCTTGGATTATCTGCCATTTATTCTTAGAGGGGACAAGTGACAATTTGAACACCAGGCTCACTCTGCAGGAGTTTTCAAGCCTGATGTGCAGAATATAATCAATCATCAATCAGTCAGTTTTACAGAATACCTACTGGGTGCGAGGTCAGGTGGAAAGACTGGTGCCTTCCCTCCATGAACTTTTAATAGTTGGAGAGCTGGGACTGCACTCTCCCTCCTGCGACTGTTGGTTAGACAGATAGATAAGGCAGCTCCCCTGACTCAGTAAGGATCAATTCAGAGGACAGGTTGGACTGTTTGGATTCTTTTTCTTGGGTATTTGGGAGCAGAACACAGAAGCCATCAAGTCTATGCCTCTTAGTTGTAATGATAAGCAGGGTTAGGCCTGGATTAGGCTTTGGGAAAGCAGATGAGGGTAAGATGAGAGAGAAAGAGAAACATAGGGAGAGAGAAATAGAGTGAAACGGAGACAGAGACAAAAAACACAGATGGATAGAGAGAGGTTGAATGGATGTAAGGCCAGGTAGCCTCAGAGAACAGGTGCTGTATTTCCTGACTGGACCATCTCAATTCCTGTTCCCAGTCCCTCCGGCTTCCTAGGGACATTTTCTACCCATGTTTCCTGGGAGGTGCCTCTGCAGCCAGGTCTCCTGCTCACCAGTGCCCTTACTTAAATAAGCTTGAGGAGGTTGTGCTTTCCATACTCAAAATGTCCCTTGCTAAGACCACACCCACCAAGTGGACCTTGAATATAGGAAATATTCCCTAAAAGGAAGGAAAGAGGGTTGTGGGCGGAGACGTCAGAGAGGAGCCACGGAGTTTCCAAGTGTTGGAAGGACTCCGATAATCAGAGAAGAATGCTTGTTTCACATTTAGGACATTAAATAGAAATGTGTTCCAAGTTGAGTCCCTTAAATCTACTTCTGTCCTCAAAAGATACTATGGGGAAAACGGGCAAAATCCTGTAAAATCTAACAAATGAAGCAAAAATCTCCACTTCGTCCACAAGACTTAGGAAAGTCTCTCAATTCCCCAAGCCTCCATGCGCCCTTTCACCGTGGCTTCCCATCAGATGCATCCCTCCCGGCCTAATTGCTGTCCTCACTGCCTCCAGGTCTAAGATCAGAGATACGGGATAGCAAGACACTTGCCTTCTCCTCGGCACAATACTCTGCCTTTCTTCGCAGAGCGAACACATTTTAGAAACCAAAACACACCCACATGAGAGACATATAGTTCCAGTGAATGAGGTTGTTTCGTTTGTTTTTCTGTGAGTTGGCCTATTGGGGTGCCTCAGTGGCTGGGTAAGTCCCTGGATTGCAAGATTTTTTTTCCGCCTTTAGAAGTTCTTTCGAAGTCTCTCAGAGGAAAAATCATGCTCTCTCCTATTGTTCTAGTCTTCTTTCCTAGTTTCTTGACCTGACCCGTGGAAGGAGGCCCAGTGGTGCAGGTTGCAGCCCTGGGAATCATAGCGTAATAGCCATCATTTGCAGGGTCTTCCAAGGGCCAGATGGTGCCAGCACCTTCCGAACCTTGCCTGTCATCTGAACACCAACCATGCCATGTGGAAATTAGTATCCCCATTTTCATAAGAGGTTCAGAAACACTAAGTAATTCGCATGAGCCCCGGGATCTGCAAGTAGCGCCCGTGGATGCGGCTCTGTTCTCAAGAGCTCTAGGACCGCAGACTCGGCCGTGACATCAAGTCGTGCCCCTGAATGCCCAGGGCCAGCACTGGACAGAATTCACACATCCAAGACCACCTGGAGATTCTAAAACTGCCAACACAGCAGCTCCTCGATTTATAAATGCCTTATTAGTGAATTTTTGCAGGAATTTTCTTTGCAGCAAGGTATATTTTTACTAAACTGAGAGAGCAAACACAAAGACTCGTTATTGTTCAGTAAGGGGAGGATAAAATTGGAGGAAGATTCATACATGCGCTAAGGTCAGAAATGAGGTTTTGTTCATTCTATTGGCTGAGCTTATCAGACGGTGTGACTGTCCTGGTTGCCAGGCTGCGGAAGAGATGGGAGGGCAATACATGCAGGTCCCTGGGACCATCCGATGCTCAAGCACCAGTGCAAGGACACAGGTTTGGGGTGCCTGCAAAAAAGGCGCATGGTGTTTAAAGCTCTCAGAAAATGGAACATGCTTCTTAACGCTCTGTAGAGCAGTTGTGTCCCAGCTCCTTTAATGACACAGGGTGAAAAAAATGTCCAGCGGCATCTGGCTGTCCTCAGCCTATGCTGCTGGAAGCCCAGCGGATGATGCCGGGTTCAGGACTGTGGGTTCACGTGGAGCAAGAGGCCCCTCAAGGATGCCGGTCTAAGTGCTGCCATTGATCTCTCCACTCCTATGAAGCAGCTCCCGGCTAGCCTCTGGGGGCACGCTGTCAACAGCTCTAAAGGTCACCAACGCTGCATTTACAGGGAGGCTGGGCACAGCTGCTCCATGGGGGCTCGGTGGTGAGCAGCGACACTTCCTCCACACAGGACCCTTGGAATCTTACCCTTGTCCCGAGTCAACAAAAAGATGTGTTTCACTATGGATGCCTCCCTATGTTCCTCTACATGGGTGCTGACTGTGTGTATCCCTTGTGTCTGTTTGGGGCTGCAGAAGCCCTGGTGTCCCCACAGAGCTCTGGTCAAGTGGCCTGGCCTCATACCTTTCTTCCTGCTGTCATGGAGGCACTCTGACATCAGTAGGGTGGATAGGGACCCACAGGTCCCCGGGCAAGCCAATAATTAGGGACTCCTTCAAACTGATAGATTCAAATATTGGTTCAGCATTTATTTAATAAAGATGGGAATAAATTATTTTAGTAATACAATTGCGTATCTTTTAAAAATGCTACTTCAGCAATGCATCAAGATAAAATGGTAAAACATGTAAACATCACTGAAATTTACAGAATAAATGTGTAAGCCTCCAAGATATACCTCATGCCTCTCTTCAGATGCAAGCACTGCAAAGCAATTAGATTTACATCTTTCCAGTCAGTGTTTTCTACCCATTTCGATAAGTATATATTTAGCTTTAAAACTAGATTGCCTTATAAATGAGAATGCTATACAAATTATCTCAGATCCTGATTTTTTAAAATTTAATTCATCCCAAAGATCTTCCCAAACCAATACAGATGTTATTCTTTTTTCCAGTTATTTATTATGGCCATGCCATCATTTATTATAAAATATTTAATGTGCTTCTAATTTTTTAATTATTACATATGTATTACCTTACTGTATAATCTTGTGTATAAGTCTTCGAACATTCCTGCAAGTGTTTCCATAGACTGGATTTCTGGAATTAAAATTACTTATTTGAAAGAGACATACCTTTCTAAAAAACATGTTAGATGCAAGGGGGTACATATGCAGGATGGATCCTGGGGTACATTGTGTGACGGTCCCCCAAGTGGTCAGCATGGTACCCAACGAGCAGTTTTTCCATCTCCGCCTCCCTCCTGCTCTCCCCTCATAGTTGTCCCCAGTGTTTGTTCTCATCCTGATACCTACGTCAGTCCAGTGTTTAGCTCATACTTATGAGTGAGAATGTGCTGTTTTCTGTTTCTGTGCTCATTCACTTAGAGTGGCAGCCTCCAGCTGCATCCGTGTTGCTTCAGAGGACTTGATTTTGTTCTTTTTTATGGCTATGTAGTATTCCATGGTGTATATGCACCACATTTTCTTTGTCTAGTCCACCATTGATGGACACTTAGATTGGTTTCATGTTTTTGCTATTGCAAATAGTGCTGTAATAAGCATATGAGTGCAGGTATCTTTTGTTAGAACAATTTATGCACCTTGAGGGTATGTTCTCAGAAGTGAGATTGCTGGGTCAAACATTGTCATAAACTAAGCTCTCAATTACGTGGTCAATCTATTTTTAGTTCTTTAAGAAACCTCCAAGCCACTTTCCACAGGAGCTGAACTAGCTTATGTTCCAACCAACAGTGTATAAGCATTCCCTTTTCTATGAAACTGGCCAACATCTGTTGTGTTTAGGCTTTTTAATAATGGTCAATCTGACTGATGTGAGGTAGTATCTTATTATTGTTTTGGTTTTCGTTTCTCTGGTGGTTAGTGATGTTGAACGTTTTATTCATATCTTTGTTGGCCACTTGTATGACTTTCATTCAGAAGTGTCTGTTCATGCCTTCTGCCCACTTTTTAATGGGGTTATTTGGGGATTTTTTTTGTTTGATTGTTTGTTTTTCCTGTTGGTTCTTTTGAGTTCCTTATAGATTCTAGATATTAGGCCTTTATTGGATGGGTAGTTTGTAAATATTTTCTCCCATTCTTTGGACAGTCTTTTTACTCTGCTGATGGTTTCTTTTGATGTGCAGAATGTTTTTAACTTGACAAGTTTTTACTTGTCAATTTTCCTTTGCACTGCATTTGCCTTTGAGGACTTGATCGTAAATTCATTGCCTAGGCCAATGTCCAGGAGGGTGTAAGATGTGTATATTTTAAACTCAGATGCCTTCTGCTAACATGCCCTTTCCAAAGGGTTAATTGATGTTTTATGAATGATGAATAACATGGTATATTTATTTAGCCTGCTCAGAATTTATCAATCTTTTAAAACGTTATCATTCTAATGTATAAAATAAGACAATCTTAATTTCATTTGGATGTCTCTGATATTTAGAAAGTTTGAAAATATTTGCATTGGCTATTTGTATTTCCTATTCTCTGAATTGCCTAATCACATCTTTTGTGTAACTTTCTATGGAGTTATTTTCATTATTTATTTTTAGGAGTATTTTACAAATTTTGGATTTATAAATTTAGCTATTTGTTTGTTATATATATATATTTCTCCCAATCTCTCATTAGTCTTTTGTTAAGATTTTTGTTCTAATGTAGTCAAATTATGTCAACCTATTCCTTCAGATACTCTAACCTTCATATCTTATGGTGGAATACTTTTTAAAGCCCTAATAATATTATTTTTTAAATAATCTTTGTGAACATCTTAATCCATGTCAAAATTTTGTATATTATGAAACAGCAGTCTAACTTCCCACATGAATAACCAACCATTTTCATCATTGCCTATTTGGTTCTTTCTTTCCCTCCAATGGAAAGTGCTTTGTCATAAACTAAGTTCTCAATTACATGGTTCTATTTCTTCTCTCTTTATTCTACTGATCTCTTTCTTTTTTAAGACTCACAGTGTGGAAATTAATACTCCCATTTCACTTTTCTTGGTATTTAAACTCTTCATGACTTTTCTGCAATGTTTCTTCCATATGATTTTAGAACCAGCTTGTCCCATTTCTTTGAAACACTATTACTGAGGTTTGGTTGGGAGTTACGTCAGAAATTCACACCCCTCATCCTCACTCCCTTCATTCTAGACACCATAGGACTATCTCCAAAAAAATAAACTTCATGCAGGCCAGTCTTAATCTGAGAATTGGCTTTCTGGGAAAGCAATCTCCAGCCCAAGATAGGAAAGCACGCGCCATTGAAAGGATAATCAGTTGGGGAAGATGTGACATGTTTGCATTGCTGACTTTCTATCTCTGATGACTCTTCAGTTTAGTCTCTTTTTTACTTACAATTTTGCATCACTTTATTATTACAAGTCTTGCACATTTCTTGTTAGCATTATCTCAAGATGTTGTTTTTTGTTGCTGTTAGATAGGATATTTTCACAATGCGCTTCCTAATTATTGTTGTTGTTGTTTAGAAATGCTAGTTTTTGTATGTTTACCTTGTCTCTAACAACCTTCAAATATATATCCAAGAAATTTACTTGGATTTGTCAATTATGTAAACATATCAGTCAAAAATAGTGTTAATTTTGTTTCTTTTGTCATGATATTTATCTAACCACTTAATTCTATTTCCATATTCAGTGTCTGGGACTTCAATGAGCACCTGTCTAGTTTATTGACTGCAAATAAAGTTGTCCTGATTTCACATCATTAACTTAGATTTCTTAATCTTTTTATTGGGCTAAGAAGTTTTCCTTTTTTTTTTTTTTTTTTTAGCTTACTCTGACTTTTAAAAATTGAGAGATTAATTTTACTTAGTGCCTGTTTCTATTGCATTCCTATTTTAATCTGTGAACTTTATTATTTACCATAATATATTTCTACAAATTTGGCTATCCTTTCATTTATAAAATAAACTCAACTTAGTAAAAAGCAACATGAATATATTTTATTTAGAGTTTTTGTATCTATGCTCATACATAAAAATTTCAATTTTATGCTACTTGACTTCTTTTACTAGAAGAGAAATATTATCATTGTGCAATGAGTTGGGAAGGTTTCCATGTTTTTCTAGTACCTGAAATATAAGAATTATCTTTTTTTTAAGGTTTAGTACAACTTATCAGGTCTAGGTCTGGTGCCATTTCAGAAAATTATTTTTACCATTTTTAAAAATTTTCTTCCACAAATTCTGGTCTTTTCAGGCTATCCACTTGAATAAAAAAACTTGGTGATTTGTATTTCCCCAAAAAAATGCTCATTTTGGCTATACTTTAGAATGTAAAAATATTCACTTAATTTTATCTCATTATCTGAAGTCATTTTTTCTAATTTCCAATATTATCTGGCTTTGTATAAACTATTTTTTCTTGACTATAACAATTGGATATTTTGCCTTTTCAAGGAACCAGATATTAAAGCTATTTTATATGTATATATATTTTATTATCATCGACATTGTCCTACTTTCTTTGAGTTTAAAGTATCATCCTGTTTTCTAGCTTTTTGAGTTGCATGTTTAGTTCATTTAATTTCAATCACTTTTTTCTAGTATATATGTTTAAGGTTCTTATTGTTGTCATAAGTTTTAAAAAAATATTTGTGTGACTCATTCTTATTGTGAATTTACTATTTTTAATTTGATCTGTTCTTTAACTCAAAGGTTATTTTACAAGTGTGGATTTTTAATGTCATCTGTATTCATTGTCTAAATTATTTTTGATTTGCAGTTTATAGAAATTTCCCTTGGGACTTAATGTCTGATCAATTCTGTAAATATTTCCATGTGTTTGAAAATAATATGGGTGTGTTATTGCTCAGTAAAATTGTGTGTACATTTATGAACATAAATAGTCAAGATTATTATTGTATTATTTCAATCTTCTATAAGTTTTTTATTTTTATTTTAATCTGTGTAGCCTTAGTTTTTGGAGATCTGAGAAAGGTGAAGCAACTGTCGTCTCATATAATTGAAGATTTGTTGCATTCTCCCTATATTTCTAGTAATTTTTGCTTTGTACATTCTTAAGCTATATTATTGGGTGCATAAAGGTACCTCTTACAAAATAAACTAAGACATTTTGTTCAACATGCTGCTTTTACCTGGGAGATGGAAAATAATCTAATGCCATTTGAATGGAGGCATCCTTCCAGGAGAGAAGATGGGTGAGTCAGGTAAGGAGTAGCTTATAAAGTCCTTTTAATGCTAAGCTGTGGATTTTGACCTTTGTTCTCTCTGTAATGGATCAACAAAGGTTTTAGTCAAGTTTGTGATATGGTCAGCTTTTGTTTTAAAGCAATCACTCCAGCTGCATGTAAGAATAAATAGTGTGAGAGGGTAGACAGACGGCCAGCCAGAGAGCGTCCCACACCTCCTGAAGAAGTCTATATGGACGGTCAAAAGAAACAGAAAAGAAGGCATGTATTTAAAGACATACTCTGAACCAACACTTAGCATCTACGTGGGCACTTCACAGGGCAGCAGATCTGCACACCAATTTTCCATGGAGGCTGTAGCCAAAGCTGTTAAGAGACCCCAGGTGTTCAGTATTTAGGGTGAAAGACTTTCACTGCAAAAGAGGTGGTTATTTAACTCCCAGCCTGGAGAGGCAACTCAGGCTGAAAACACAGAGATGCTTCCAAATAGCACAACAGGTTCATAAATGGACCCATGCTTGGCCACTGGGAAGATCAAGTGTTATTAGAGGCACTGCCCAAAAAATGGACATCAAAAAGGACAGACATGTCTCTATCATCTCTCAGGAGCTGCATGGGTGACATGGGTGGTCACCTGGAACTCTCTGCTTCCTTTTGACCCATGAGGAGTGGCAGTGGAAGAATTGATCGTGTTTTCTTTAAGTATCTGGCCCCTGCTCTACCTTGAGAAGTGAATACACTCTTTTCTAATCTACTCTCTAAATAAACTGTCTTTTCTAATCTAAAAAAAAGGAAGGAAGGGAGGAGGGAGGGAGGGAGAGAGGGAAGGAAGGAAGGAAGGAGGGAAGGACCACAATCTACACAGCCTATCTATGCTGCCACGGCTCCTCCCTCACTCCTGCAGTAAGACACAGCGGTCAGACCTGGATCCTAAACACAGGCAATCCAAGCATTGTTAAGGTTCAATGGAGTAGCTGCTTCTTAGCCGAATTTTGGCCCCTCAAATTCAGGGACAAAATGGTTCTCCCTATCTCACTCAGGAAAAAAACTTCAAATGTTACAGTAACCCTCACTGCACCAACCACAGGCACATCACAGTTGTATGTCTCTAAGATGGCCTCCTCAGCATCACAGTGAGAAATACACCCACCCCAAGAGGTAGACTGGAATGAAGCTATATTTCTCTGACAGAAGCTAACAAAAATATGGAATATTCAGGGGAAGGAGAAGGAAGAAAAACAACAGAATAAATTAAACTTGGAGTTTCACTGTTGACCTTGAGTATTCCGTCTGTTTTCAGAATTTGGGGGTCAAGCAACGGCTGTTTCCAATTAGTTTTATTCTTTATCACTTTCCTTAAAGAAAAATATGCCTTTAGAATCAAAGCCTTCTCTGTATTTAAAAAACAAATAACAAGACTAAGAAAAGTGTCACCATTTAAAATTTGCTTTTGTGGGTGGGGGTACAGAGAAAAGTGTAAATTATTACAAAAGAGTTTACAGAAATTGCAAAAATTTACCATTGTTTTATAGAATCACATTTTTTTTAAATGTTATAGAACTAGTGATTTTGGAGAGTCAGTTATTCAATTTTGTTCAGCAAACTGGTGAAACAAGCAGATGAATATATTGTGTTGGACCTGAAAGCATTTTTTAAGTTTTTGGATTCTTTCTTAGTGCCAATATTTTAAAATCAAGAGATTTTGCATTAAGAGATTCTTTTTTCGTTTTTAAAGATATATAGATCAGACAATACTTTATAAAAAATTACCAGGTACTGAGTGGCAGCTGCCCTTGAGATGGACACAACCAGTTCCCCAGGGTCCCCACCACCCTAGGCCTGGCCTGTGCATGATGGTTCTACTTAGACTAGATTTAAGGAGAAAGCGCTATCCAGGTTGCTATCAAAGTAGAAAAATACTTTCAGCTGTGTCGAACAGGAGGCATAAGAGAGGGCAATCTTGGCTAGTTCCCATTCTCAAGGGGAATGCTTCCAGTTTCTGCCCATTGAGCAAAATGTTGGCTATGGATAGGAGGTGTGAGAGAGGGCATCCTTGCCTTATTTCCATTCTCCGGGGGAATGATTTCAGTTTCTGTCCATGGAGCAAAACGTCAGTTTGTCACAGATGGCTCCTATTGTTGTGAGGAATGTTCCTTCTTTGTCTAGATGTTTGGGGGTTTTTATCAGGAAGATGCTGGATCTTGTAGAACGCATTTTCTGCATCTAATGAGATAATCATGTGGTTTTTGGTTTTGCGTCTGTTAATGTGCTGAATTACGTTTATGGTCTTGAATATTGAACCAACCCTGCAGCCCAGTTATGAAGCCCACCTGGTCATGATGGATGATCCTTGAGATGTGTTGTTGGTTCCTATTTGTCAGAATCTTGTTGAGAATTTTTGCATCTATGTTCATCAAGGAGATTGACCTGTAATTCTCTTTTCTTGTTGGATCTTTGACATGAACAGACACGAGCAGCCAACAAACATGAAAAAATGCTCAGACTCACGAATCATCAGAGAAATGCAAGACAAAATTATAATGAGATACCACCTAACTCCCTAACTTTCATAAAGATAGCTATTGTTAATAAGTCAAAGAACAACAGGTGCTGGTGCGGCTATGGAGAAAAGGGAGTGCTTCTACACTATTGGTGGGAATCTAAGCTAATTCAACCTTTATGGAAAGCAGTATGGTGATTTCTCAAAGAACTAAAATTGATCTTCCATACGATCCAACAATCTCTCTCTTAGTAATATACCCGGAGGAGCATAAATCGCTCTACCTAAAAGACGCTTGTGTATGCATGTTGATTGCCACACTATTCACAATAGCAAAAACATGGAACCAACCGTGTTGTACATGGAAAGTGGACGGGAAAAAGAAAATGTCGTATGCGTACACAATGGAATGTTATGCAGCAATAAAGAAGAACAAAATCATGGCCTTCATAACATGTGGATGCAAAGTACTAAATACCACATGTTCTCGCCCATAAGTGGGCCCCGAACACTAGCCACATCAGCACAAGGGTGGGATCGGCAGTTGCTGGGCACTGCTAGAGGAGGGAAGAAGGTAAGAGAGTGTGAAGAAATGTGACAACACGACAGATATCTGGTCTACTACCAGAGAAATGAGGGCCACCTAGAAGCCCAAATTTTACCTGCATGTTGTCTGTTTGTGGAGTAAAACCTCACTGTACCCCACAACTCTAAAATCAATAAATAATTTTTAAAAAGTAGAAAAATAAAAGCTGCAACATAAAAACCCAAGGGTTTCAAAATAGTTTGGTATGTTCTATACGTGGCCAGCTTCAGTGCTTTGTTACTTGCCTGGCCTGCATCAGCCTGGTGTTCATCTCAAGCATAATATGACCTGTCTCAGGGCTTCTTTGGGCAAGGCTGAGCTTGGCACTAGTGAGAAGCATTCTTAGAGGAACTGCCTTTTATTCTGGGAATGTCTCCGCATTTCTCCTTATATTCCCAGCACCCAAAAGGTCGTGATGGGGGCAGACGGAGGGCTAAGAGAAGATGAAATCTCTCCCTCTACATATGCAGAGGAACACTGGATAAGATGTCACAACCTCAGAATATTGAAAATGCAAAGCTGAGCTTGAAGAAGAGGAATCCTCCTGGGTCAGAAGTAAGGAGAAAACTGAAACCAAGAGTAGTAAGCAGGATGCTGATGCTGTGACAGCCTTCAGGTTGCGGGGCAGGAGTCCGGTTGGGAATCTTCTGTATTCATTTCCTAGGGCTGCTACAACAAAGAGCCACAAACTGGGGGGGGGGGGGGGTGTCTTAAAACCACAGAAATATACTGCTCATAGTGCTGCAGTCCAGAGGCTGGGAAACAGAGTGTCAGCAGGCGATTCTCTCTCCAAAGGTATCAGGGAAGAATGCCCTCTCTCTTAGCTTCTCGCAGCCTCAGGCATTCCTTGCCTTGAAAATGCATCATTCTGTCTTCCATCTTCACATGGTGTCCTTTCTGTGTCTCCCATCCTCTTCCCTCCATGTGTGTCTGTCTTAGTGTCCAAATTTCCCCTTTCCATGAGGACACCAGTTAGGATTAAGGCCCACCTTGAAGACCTCATTTTAGCTTGCTTTTCTCTCTAATGATTCCGTTTCTGAATAAGGTCACATTCTGAGGTACTAGAATTAGGTCTTCAACATATCCCTTTGTGAGGGGGGCACCGTTCAACCTGAAATAGTACTATTTGGGGAAATCCCCAGGGCTAGGGCTTTAAAGGCTATGTGGAGACTGAAAACAAGGACTTAGGTAGTGTGGAGAAGAGTAGGAACATGGTCCCTACATCAAAACAGAACTCTCAAAAAGCCGCAGCCACAGTTAAAAAGAAGGCACTGTAAATATATATATATATATATATGTATATATATATATATATACACACACACACACACACCATCATGGGGAAAAGAGACAGAAGCTCATTCATTGGTCGGGGTTTAAATGCTTACTTGAGAAAACCCCAGCCTAAAACTTTGGGTTTTAAATTTGCAATCCCTAGAAGATCCAGAAAACTCTAAACCCCTATAAATTAATATAAGGTTTGGCTTGGACTAGTGATGGCCCGGGCATCAGAAGAAGCAAAGAACATAAAGCCTCTGTGAGAATGACTCCATAACACAGTCCACCTTTTCTCATGAGGAAAACACATGATAATGATAATGAACTCTCAGCTGAAAATTACCAAGCAAAAGCAGGAGATTAGGCATAAGAGTCAGCAGAAACAATAAAAAACAAATTAGAACCCCAAAGTTGAGATCATAGAACGTCAATTTAAAAGATATTATATAAAGCAAGTTTCCTTAAACTCGTTTTTTTAACATTAAAAAAAAACAGACTCCCGGGAGGTGGCAAGACCCTTTGAAACCAGAACATAACGAGCTATTTTTTGGAGGGTGGGCCCTCCAGTATCAATGCAATAGCATTATGTAATATACGATCTATACTTATATTTAACCATCTGTCCTTTGCGACTTTTCTTTCAGGATCCAATCAGGGAACTGACATTGCATTTGGCCATTATGTTTCTTTTGTCTCCTGGACCTGATAACAGTTTTCTCACCCTTTTCCTTCTTCCTACTTTGTTAATATTGACTCTTTCGAAGAATCTAACTCACTTGTCCTGTGAAACTTCCTCAAGTTTGGATTTTTAAAAATATTTCCTCATGATTGGATTCCTGTTCAGCATATTGGTCAGGCAACTACAAGGCTACTGCAAAACTTTCTTGAGCTGCAGCTAGCAAGTTTGTGTTCGTTGTGGCATCAGAAGTCAGTGAATCTGAAATTACTGTATGTATACTGTAGCGCAGAGCAAATAAGTAAATACGTTCATGTTGTGGGGAACCAGAATTTTCCCTGAGAGGGAAAGGAGATAAAAATATACAGTAGAAAAGTGAAGAAACACCCATGGTATTGCAAATAATCTGGAGGAATTATTATGAATTCATGATCTTGTTTAAAAAGAAGAAAATAAATTTAAAAGAGACATCACATTTTCTGACTCTGTCCACTGAAATGGTCTAGAAGCAATGACCCTTCAGTAAGCACATCCAGTACACAGATCTTTGTTTCCAAATGCCATTCTCCACTGAGAAGAGCCAACACTCTTTGGAGAATTGGCTAATTCCAGATCTAAAACAGGAGGGAACAAACTGACCTTGGAATAGTTCATGACAGAAAGCAAGGAGGTGCTCAAAGCTGAAGAGGATTTTACTGGCCAAATTGAAGACAGTCTGAGCGCCAGAGAGCATAATGATAGTAATGGATTATAGCACATTGTCAGAAAAAGAATCCACAACTTTATAAGGATAGATTATTAATTACTTATCAACACCAGCTAATCATTGTAGAAGTAACGATTGAATTAAAAAGTTACCACTTTGCAAACACAAATGTAATGACTCTGTCATGGATTGTTCTAAAATCGCTGGTCAAAAAGTCATTGAGGAAGAGGATATTTACATGGTGTCCAAGTCTCAGCCCACAGATTACTCACTAATTACAAAAAGCACAAGGTACTTCTACAAAGGGAGAGACTTGGCTGTCACTGCTTTAACCGAGCAAAGCTTAGCATCACCAAGTAATGGGACAAGTTGACATCACGTTCCTCTTGATGTCCTGCCACGGAAAAGACACATCATCACCAGGCCTATTACTCTTGCAGAGACTCCAGTTGTTCCCAAAAGCTGATGCAACCCGGAAAAAGTGTAGAAAAAAAGGAGCAAAGTGAGGATAGGAGAGGAGCCCCCCACACTTCTCAGGGGCTCACATTCAGTACTGGGCATCTCACTTGTCTCTCAAGATTCTCTCCTCCTGAATAGTACTCATTGACAAGCTGATGCTGCTTCCCCTGACCTTTTCCAGTGTAAGGCAGTAAGGGTCCTGGCTATAGCTATTATTGAAACCTGTGATAACAGACATGAGTCTGGCATAAGAACATTTCATCCAGACCCCAAAAGTAGGTCCGGAACTACTTTGAGCATGATGGAGGCAACTGGAAGCAACCCCAGATGAGTTGGAGTATTTCACATCAGTTCATGCACCCACAACCAGGAATAGTAACCTTGGTGTCACCTGAGGTATTAGCCACCTCCTGGGACTCAAGAACTTTTCCTGGAACTGCTTTCAATCGAATGCTTGCTCCATCATCTTTCCTTGAATCCTGGGTTTAGTCTGAATGGTTCCCAGACATCAACGAGACAGGAGCCTTCCAGAAATGCCTCTGAGGTCAGGGAATCTGAATGTCAGGCCAACTGTGACAGCACTGTATAAAGACGGGGCTTCCATTCAGCCTCGGGGGGGAACGGGTTCTATGCCTTTCTGTTTGTCCTTATTTTACCTTTCACAGGATCTTTTTTTGGCAGGTTGTAAAATACAACCTCTCTCCCCAGGAGATTCTCTGTTGCGCTACAGTCCATCTGAACAAATATGTATTTACAATGGGTTCTTTTTTAAAACATGCATTATGTGCCTAATAGACTGAAATGACTCTTTGGGGAAAGTGCGACATAGATCTGGCAGCTTTGTGTTGTCCATAACGTTCACCTCTTTTATACGGCTATTTATTTTTCTGCTGGTTTGGATGGTGAGAAGGGCTATAAGGAGGAAAAACCATATACTCACAGATGAACTGCAATATATAAAGCCAAGAGGTGGGAATACAGCACTAATGATCTTTGAGACTGATATGAATTTGAGCTCTGTACTGAAAAAAGTCAGAAGGGGAGAAAAAGACTCTTTATTTTGATTATAAGCTACTTTATAAGTTTAAAGTTTAGGGGAAATTTCCAGTATCAGAATGCTCTTGGCTACTAAGTGAGGGGAAATCCTACCCAAATAGCTTAAGCTATAAGGGAACCCTGTAATCCCAAATAACAACAAGTCTAGGGACAAGATAACTCTCTGGTTGGTTAATTCTACAGTTCAACATTGTTGACCAGGACTCAAGTCATTTTCATTATTTCACATTACTACCATCATGTGTCATCTTATGGTCACACAGGAAGACTGCCCTAATTCTAGCTATAACATGCCAACCCATTAATGGCCAGAAGAGGCAAAGAGACCATCCCATCTTTCTGTATCACTTTAGAAGTAACCTTTCCTTTTAGCAGAATTATTTTCATACCTCATTTCAAGCCTATGACGAAAGCAGTCACCATCAAGGGAAATAGAACCACACTGACTAGCCCTGACCAGGGTTACCATGCTTTTGTTTATGAAGATTATATTAATATTTACCCAATTAGAAATCAAAACAAAAATTTTAAAAACTTTTATTAATTTTTTAGAAAAAATTTATTATGTTAACATAAACAGCATATAGTTATGAAAAACAGCTATATTTTCCAAGTTGAAAAAAATAGTGAGATGACTAGTATTCTTTTATATTTTTATAACTCTCCTTAATGCCTGATTTAATAGAAACAGCTGAATTCTCATAACTGCTTATGAATTCAGTCTGCTCTGATATGTTGTTTGGCTGAAGTGTATACAGAAATCTGGCCTCACACAGCTATGTATAATTGCAAAAAAGAGGACTATCTTAACAACCTTTTTGGATAATTGTGGGTATTCTTTTTTTATATTATACTAAAACATAACAAGTGGTAGTGTTTTAAAAACTAGATGCTGTGTAGAGTCTGAAGCCATATTGTCAAAGAGTATTTCGTATTCTGTTACCTTAAAATCCATTAGTCTATCTTGATCTTTGAATGGATCTTTACCCGGGAATGTTTTTGTAACATCATGGATCATTTGGAAAACATTGGTTTGTTGAATTATGCAGCTCTTTCAATGTTTATACATCTTGCTATGCAATATTAAAGATCATATTTATAATATTTATTAATATGCCCACCAATCTCATCAGGAAATTCTTGAAATATTGGGGAGCTATTAAACTTACAGTGGCAAATACAATTTTTCTAAAAATTATAATTTTGCTTGAAAGTTTAAATTTTTATCATTTTAGCTGTTTTCCTTTGTACATTTTTTTAAAAATCTGCCAAATACACAAATCTTAATGACCATAGTTGGTCAGACATTTGTAAAATATTGTTTCATGAAAAAGCCATCTAGTTCCGCTCACAACTTGAATCTTTGCCCAAGGGCCTTTCCTTGAAATACTCATGTCCATTGTACTTTGGTATGCATACTTCCCATTCTCCATTCAGAATAATAAAATAAGTACTCAAGAGTTGAGAGTTAATAAAAATCATAACTTTTACTGTTTCATCAAGGAAATTCTCAAATAAAATTGATATTTTTACACTGCGAGCATACGGCAGTGAAGAATGCAATGCCCACAAGTACAATGCCACTGCCTTGACTGGTGCTAAGGTATCACTACTTTATTCATCATTGCTTTTTCTTTAACCATCAGAACAAATGTCAACATGGAAGAAAGCAAATCCTATCTTTGTATTATCATGAACATAATTTTGAGCTCGAGGATTCCCAGGAAGTGTTCCCTAGAGCTGTGGGGTTCTGCAGATCACACTTGGAGAACTATTAGTTGATATCACCTGGGGATTTTCTCTGCAGCTGGGATAATTGCACCCTATTAAAAAACATGTTGGGGGCCCCGGGTATCCAAACCCACCTGGTCCCTGCCAACAGGGAAGAAGCAGGTCAGGCAAGCAAAACTGCCATAGTCCTGTTGAGTAGAACTCTATGTGCCAAATAAACAACAAAAAAAGCGTCGCCCTTCTAAGACTTCCTCAACACGTCTCAGCCAGCACTGGAAGCACTTTCTACCTTTCAGCATTCCAGGAGGCCAGGGAGCTGTTGGGAGGACAATGCTAGCAAGATCAAGGTCCTGGATTTGGCCAGTCAGTCAGCCAGCGGCTCTGGACAAGATGCCATGCCCAGAGACAAAATCGTCAAGACATAATCCCAGCACAAATGGAGCAGAAAACTTATGGGGAAAGACAAACGTAACTCATTCATTTGGTCAAGAAATGTTGTTGATTTTTTCCTTTTGGCTCCCTTGAGTTCCATGCAGATCCGGGATGCTAAGCCTTTGTCAGATACACAATCAGCAAATATTTTTTCCCAAATATTTCTCACTCATAAGTGAGACCTGAACATTAACCACAATAGCACAAGAAAGGGATCGACAGTCGTAGGACACTGCCAGAGGAAGGAGGCAGAGGGGACCTGTAATAATACAAAGGGTACCTGTTCCTCAACCAGGGGAAGTTGGAGGCCCACACTTCACCTGCACATATATTACTTATGTAGCTAGTCCTGACTTGTGCCCCACAACTTTATAATAAAATAAAGTGAAAAAAAGAAGAAATGCTTGCTGAACACCATTGAACCCAGCTCTGGAGACACTGATATGAATGAGACCTGTCCCAGCATCATGAAACTCAATTCGTGCTAAGAAAGCATGCATTTTTTTTGTTATAGTGTTTGTTTAATCTCGACACTATGTTTAACGTTTAATAAATAGACTTTTGACAAGAAATTTGAGCAAAATCCGACGTTTATCTCCAGCATGCAACCGTGGCACCCAATCCGAGAGGCTGGGGAGAATTTCCCTGGGAAAATGATAGCCGGGACCTAAGGAGTGAGTTAAGTGAGAAGCTGGGGGAGGAAATGACAACTGTCGAGGCTTAGAGACTCAGAGGGGAGAGGGAGCTCAGTGTGTCTGGAGAGGGAAGAAGGCAGCGTTTCTAGGCAATGGAGAGTGAGGAGAGAGTGACTTGAGATGAAGCAGGAGGTTTGGGCTGGGCCAGGATCATAAGAACCTAGCTGGCCACATTAAGGCTTTTTAGCTTTGTCCTAAGGAAGATGAGAACCTATTAATGAATTTAATCATGAGAATAACACTGCAAGATTTTCATTTTTAAAAGGTTTGTTGGCTTTAGAAGAAATGGCCAGGAAAGAGGAAGGATAACTATGGGGAAATTGTTAGGGTCTTGCTAGACTGAGCTGCCTCATAAGGAAACAGATCCAAACAGCTCCTTGCTTCTCTAGCCTTGCCACCCTGAAGCCACCATAGCCATCACCGCAAGGCTCAGGAGACAAGGGGATGTTGCAGAGCTGTGAGCACCAACAAGGATGGATGGACAGAGTTCAGGAAAGCAACACTCACTGTGAAGCTACAGGGGGACACTAACTCGGCTGAGTTCTTATTAAAAGAAATGCAAGTCAAACAGAAGGAAGTAGTGATCGGTGAAGATTCCACAAGGATAAGGTGGGCCTGGGGTTAGCAAACACAGGACATATGTGTCAAATATGAGACATGGGACTTTAAGTTGAGACAGTGCAATAGGTCTTGAGCACAAGTCTCTCTTTTTTTTTGGCTCCCAAGGAATGGGTGATTCAATGCTGAACCAGGATCAGAAAACCAGCTTCTAACCTTGCCTCCCAAAAGCAGTGTTTCCTCCTGCAGAGTAGACTTCCACTAGGAATACGAAGAATACAGTTATCCCATTTTGGAGCCAACACCTAGAGTCACTTCTGCTATCACTTCGGCCCATCGCCAGCACATTTCCCTTCAATGACGGGAACAGTCAGAACTCTACTGAGATTTTAGTCACTTGTCTGCTCAACCGAGATAATAAGCAGGTGAATCTTCTAGTACTGAAACTAGGCAAAGTTTGGTGACACCAGATAAAATGTTTTATGATGACTCAGGATGGAATGATGATCACGGAAAATACAAATTAATCATGACAGACACCTGGGCAGGTCAGCGCTGCAGAAGCTGCCAGGCTGCTGGGATCATACACCAGGGCTTAACCAAAGATGAAACGCTTGCAATTAGCCCCAAGCAGGTGGAAGCTCTCCTTGGCAAAGGGTCCCTTGGTCCCGGTAAGAGTCTTACTGAACTCCAACTCACCAGTGGGGATGATTACTGGGGGAAATGATGGATATTAACTTCAGGAAAGAGCAGTCATGGCATTCCTCTCTACTTTAAGAAAAGGTGATTTAAACAATAACAGAAGTGATTAGAATGGCCAGCCTAACACTGCGGTTCCACCCATGGGGGAAGTGAGTCCACTACACTGTGGGGAAAAGGGACCAAAGACATTTTAAACCAAGATTCACGCCCACTGATGACCAGACTCATGAAACCTTTGAAGTATCTTAGAACACAATAAGATGGCTAATAAAATTCACTGTTCAACCAGTCACATTACCACGAAGGAGGAATTGGCAGTCGCTGGGGACTGCTAGGGGAGGGAGGGAGGAGAATGGGGCGGGGGCACTTGACAACACAATGGGTGCCTGGTCCACTACCAAGAGGCGTGAAGACCAGCTAGAAGTCCAAATTTCACCTGCATGCAGCCTACTTAGGGAGTAAATCCTCACTTATACCCCACAACTCGATAATAAATAAATACATTTTTTAAAAAATCCACTGTTCACAGCAGGGGGTCCCACAGAGACCATGCCTGTTCATTACAAATAAACCATGCAATTTGCTTGCGTTATATCTCTAGTGCATCTTAGCTCAAAAATAAAACTCCTAACAGAATAAATGCAGTGCCTATAAATTTCAACACATCCTGCATTATTAGTAAAACTTTTTAAAATTCATAACTTATTAAGTCATAAACTCTTTTGATGAATAAGACCCCACACACCAAATGGTGAAATACTATGAGACCTGGTAAAAGAATAAACCTGTTGAATAAATCTACTATGCAAAAATTTATCTCAATGTTATATATAACAAAATCCTTCTTAAACAAAAACCTGGTAAAACAATAAACCTGCTCAAAGATTAAATTTGCTGCACTCCAGGGCCATATTTCTCACCTGTTTTTGGCTCTGCCAGATAATTCAACCTGTTTAACCTCTGTAGTCCTTTTTTACACCAATTTTCGTTGTTTTGTTTCAATCATTTCTGTCTCTTCAAAATGTCAGGAATCTCCCACAGACATAGCTTGGAATGTCATGAAATTACTACCCCTGACAAGGTTATTCAATACGGACAAAGTTTATCTTCTCCCCAAAGTAGATCCCTTCTTCTCAGCCACCCCACCATCTACGTCTGCTTTCCTTTAAAAAAAAAAATCTTCTCTCCATGTCTTAATACGCCTTGTTTCCTCCGATTAGAAAAAAGTGCTGGGCCTCCCACTCTCTCTTCCCTTCTCACCTACAGAAGAAGACAGTGGAGAAGAGGAAGCAGGCAGAGGGAGAAAATGAGAAGTTTGGAGGTGAGTCACGTGGGAAGAAGGGCCCGCATGGAAATAACCAAGCAGACACAGTGACTTTCCCTTCACTTTTCTCAAAATATTAGAGGACAGGAGAGACTAGGATGGCAAATTGGAAAACTACCCAAAAGGAGGGGAATTTGCTGGCAGCCAAGGACGGACATAGCCAACTGACAAAGAAGGACTAGTCATGGTCCTCACCTGGGCTTTTTCCTCCAAAATATCAAGACTAATGTTAAGGGAAGAAAAAGGCACAAATAAGCCGGGCTCAGTGGCTCAGCCTGTAATCCTGCGCCTTGGGAGGCTGAGGTGAGTGGATTGCCTGAGCCCGTGGGTTCGAGACCCGCCTGGGCAACTTGGCGAGAGCTCATCTCTACAATAAATCAAAAAAATTAGCCGGGCGTGGTAGTGCACGCCTGTAATTCCAGCTACTCGGAAGGCTGAGGCGGAAGGATCGCCGGAGCCCAGCAGGTCGAGGCTGCGGTGGCCGGGAGCGGCCACTGCACTCCAGTCTGGGCGACGGAGTGAGACGCCGACTCAAAAAAACAAAA
>CAUYQG010169404.1:0-29708 GCA_963574415.1 Tarsius wallacei | reverse complement strand
ACACCCGGCTAATTTTTTTTGATTTATTGTAGAGATGAGGTCTTGCCTGCCCAGGCGGGTCTCGAACCCGCGGACTCAGGCAATCCACTCACCTCAGCCTCCCAAGGCGCGGGATTACAGGCTGAGCCACCGAGCCCGGCTTAAGGAAATTTTTTGTTGTTGTTGTTGTTGTTGTTTTGAGTTGGAGTCTCACTCTGTCGCCCAGACTGGAGTGCAGTGGCTGCTCCCAGCCACCGCAGCCTCGACCTGCTGGGCTCTGGCGATCCTTCCACCTCAGCCTTCCAGTAGCTGGAAATGCAGGCGTGCGCTACCACACCGGCTAATTTTTGATTTATTGTAGAGATGAGGGCTCGCCAAGTTGCCCAGGCGGGTCTCGAACCCGCGGGCTCAGGCAATCCACTCACCTCAGCCTCCCAAGGCGTGGGATTATAGGCTGAGCCACCGAGCCAGGCCCACTGTTTTGATTATTGTAGTCTCATAGTAAAGCTTAAAGTCTGGAAATGTCATACCTCCTGCTTTGTTTCTTTTGCTGAGGATTGTTTTGGCTATTTATGGTTGTTTATGTTTTCAGTTGAATTTCTGCATTGTCATTTCCAGGTCAGAGAAAAATGATGCTGGTAATTTAATGGGTATTGCGTTAAATCTGTAGATTGCCTTCAGTAGGATAGACATCTTAACAATGTTGACTCTTCCAATCCATGAGCATAGAATATTTTTCCATTGATTTGTGTCAACTTTGATTTCTTTGAGCTGTGTTCTGTAGTTCTCATTGTAAAGGTCTTTCACTTCTTTGGTTGGGAAGATGCCGGGTGTTTCATTTTTTTGTGTGGCTATTGTGAATGGGATTGTGCTTTTTATTTGGTTCTCTGCCTATTTGTTGTTGCTGTATAAGAATGTGACTATCTTCCGCACATTGATTTTGTACCCTGAGACTTTGCCAAAGTCCTTTAAGAAAAGTAAACTTAGTAGAAATGTGCTATAACAATTCCATGACTGTCAGCATCTTGTCAGCATTAATCAGGATTTGATTTAACTGATTATTCTTTTAAAGGGTAATGCAAATTAGTGAATGTTAGATGCAGTGAAGCATCTAACAAAAAGTCAATGTGCCCTCAGATTTCATTGTGATTTCTCTGTGACAGTGAGGACAATGAGATGTAGATTCACTATAATAATACCTCACATCAGTAAAAAACACAAGATGAAAAGAGTATCTTCAGCATAAATGTTAGATTCTTGAATTTGATGGCCACAGCTACAGTTTCTCAACCAATGCAAAATTGATAAGGAAAGAAACTGTTCTGAAATAATAATTTCATGGGACATTATTATGAACTGACAGGTGCCTACAAAATATGACATTCTTGTCTGCATTTAATGTAGATTTTATGTCAGAAGTTCAGTAAACACGCTCTCAAACATGAAATTCTTCAGGCAGCCTTAAAAGCAAAGCTAAGACAGACATGATATTCATAGTTTGGCTGATTAAATAGGTAAAATATGCATTTTAAAACATACTTTTGTAGCTTTTTTTGAGGAAAAAAAATTGTCTGCAAAGGCTCAAAAGTAAATGCTATGGCTGTCAAAATGAGCTTCTAATTGAACAACACTATTAGGTAAAGGCGAGCCTCCATTGAAAACAGCAGAAAGTGGTCTCTAGGCCATCTCACTGTATATTTCCAGATATTTGAAGCAAATGTAGGTTGTGCTGGATATTTAAGATGATTAATAACAATATCAGCAATTATTGAATGCTTTGTGTGTACTGGCTCACTGAATTCTTCCAAAACCCTCATGTAGTAGGTTCTATTACCATGTCCACATGAGAAAGCTACAGTGAGGAGTAGCAAGGTCAATGACTTGTCCAAGGTCAAATAACTGTAAGCAGTGGACATAAAGTGCAACACTACTGCTAAAGCATTATCCATTATGTTCTTCTGCAGAGACTTTGCTTGATTTCAAAGCAGCAAATAAAGGAAAAATTTAATGCTTTTATTTAGCATTAACTGATATTTACAATAAGATGTGTGTGTTTATGGCATCACCGTCTTTTAGCTTTTAGCTCACTTTACTTCAGTCAAGAACTCCTTACAAGATACATTGCTCAATTGGTAGAGACTATCAAAGACATCTCTTTGTCTTTCTGCTATGTTTTAAGGGCATTTACAAATTCTGCCTTTTTTTCCATCAGTTGACCCTCATTGGTCACTTTTCTATTCTTTTCTAGGGAAGCCACAAAATCCCAGAGGATCTAGAATAGAAGAGTTAGTCCACAGTTCTGTAAGATGCTGCTCTAAATACCAATATAATTGCCCAAGAGATACTGGCAGAATTGCGGGTGAAATAAGCACCTCAGTAATGCATGAAGCATTACCATGGGCACCCACGTGACTCCCAAAAAGGCAAGCTCCAGAGACATAGCAAATGCAAATCATTCAAGAACATGAGAGCTTTCATGAAACATTAACATTGATTTACTATCCCAGGTGGAACACTTGTAAAAGTGCTTTAGAGAGGGGATACTAAAAAAAAAAAAAAAAAAAAAAAAAAAGGCATGCCTACTCCATTTAATTCCTCAAGGAATAGGTATATCGTTTGCCATGTGATCACTTCTAATAATATTGCAGCACCGTTAGAAAGGATGGATATGATTTCCCTAACTCACATTTCCCATCTGAGAAACTGCAATAACAATTAACTATTAATGACAAGAAGAAAATAAGCTTTCTTTTTCTTTGGCAATCTGTCACAATGAACTCAGTTGGTAGTTTGAAAAGCAGTTCGATGTGTTTATCTGTCAAAAGGATATGATCTTAGTGGTAAGAAAAACAGACTCTTCAGAAAAGTGCCCTATTAATATATAAAACTAGACTTAGAAGACTTTTACATTATTCTCTTAGATATATTTCCATTTTAATAAATTATAGAAAGATAAAAAATTTCACTGAATAGAGTCAGCAATAGGAAAAGTGTACCCCCTGCTTTCTGGAACTCTAAAATCAATCCCCAGTTTAATTGCTTGATTATTTAAATATTCTGCTTTCTGAAGATAATTTTTTGGGATATCAAATTAGTTTTAAATTTTAGAATCTGAAGAAAAAACTCAGTATGCTTTTTGACATAATTTTCTCTACTTTGGATTGTCTCTAAATCAGAGTTGGATAACATTGCTTTCTCCAAGATTTACTTGGCTATAATATGTGATACCATAACTTTTCAATACATGCAGCAAGAACTAAGCTTTTGTGTTTTTGCCTCAGCACATAAGTTCATTATTGGCTAATGAAATGCCTAATTTAGTTCAAAATGTTTATATTCAGTGTATTGCAAAACAACTTAGAATTAAATGAAGGTTCTGTCCTCATGGCAAAGCCTTCTAGAATACAAAAGATAATTTTGTGTTGAACTAACACAGGTCCTTTGGGAACTCTTCTGAAAACGTTCTTTGTCTCAAGGTAGAGGTTTTACTTTTTTGGCAAAATAGAACTTACATTTGTTAGAATTTATTACTTTTTAAAAATCAAAACATATTTCTGTCTTCTCTGAACTTATCAGTTTTTGAAAATACCATAGATATTGTGTTTCTTGAAATGAGAGAAGTTAGGAATTCCACTTTCAGGCATCATAGAGTAACAGGAGCTGAGTTAGTCAAACTTTTGCCTTAAACAAATATAAAACCAGATCAAATATATGAAACAACAGCTTTTACAACATTGGCTAACAGGCTGCAACAGAATAATGATTCTTGAGGGGAGGAACCAAGTAGGGTGAACATCACCAGTACCTCAGCTCCTTGTCTGGAGAGAGGGAGAACTTTCACAGAGGTCAGACATCACCCTAAGTTCAGCATTCAAGGAGAGTAGAATTCTCAGGGGAGGGTATCAGAAAGCAGAGTACTCTATGGAAGGAGAGATTTGTACAGAAAGAAAGATTGCTCCAGAAAGTTTCCCTGGAGTCTTCAATTGAGTCCTGATCAGCATAAGGATGGAAGAAAACTTCCCAAGGCAGAGGGGGAAAAAACAAAACAAACAAACAAACAAAAAACCCAGAAAGGAGTTCTCAGAGCTCACACAGAAAGGGGAATGGTTCCTGTTTTCATCAGTCAAAGTCTCAAAACCTTATAATATACAAGGCACTGGGTGGAATATTCAGAATAGTACTGTCTCAGTTGTTGGGCAAAATTAACCCTAGATCAGTGTTCACAAATTTTTCCTATAAAGGTTCATCTAGGAAATATTTTAGGCTTTAAGATCCAGGAGGCAAAAATCATACCTATTTTACAGGTGCTTATATAACAAGAGAGAACACGGTCTCATTCCCAGCTTCCCATTTGACCCAAGGTGGAGAACCATCTCTGTGGCGAGCATGACTTGTGTTTAACTGTCATCCACTGGGGATGTTCTTAGAATTTAAAAACCAGTCAGGCAGGGGAGGGCCTGGTTAGTGTATAGGAGGTAGAAAGTGGTGGCCACCTTGGGCAGTTTTGCTCTCTGTCCAGAGACATCAAGGTCCTGGTGTTATCTTCTCTCCTCCCAGAGTCTGACAGGCTTAACGGGGCAGTTTTCTAGAGGAGAGTTGATTAGCTAAAATTACTGACTCCCAGACCGAGTTTTCTATTGCTTGATGCTTGAAGGTTGTGAACAGTGAGGTCCTCAACTTGGAGATGGGGACCCATGCCGGGCTTGAATATCAGTGAGGTATGGCTGCCGGCAGGATGGTAGCCCTTGGAGTGGAGGGAGCTGACCTGGCTTTTTCTCTGTGGCTCACTGTGCTTGAGTGATGCCCTCAAAACATGAAAACAAACTGTGGACTGGATATAGCCTCCAGGCTATAGTTTGACAACCCCTGCTTTAGATTAAACACTGCTCTGGTTCAACCTAACAAAGTTTAATGCAAATCTCAAAAGAATCAAACTGGTTTTAAGTAACTTAACTACTTGGAAACTTAACAAAGATATTTAACAAAGTTCAAAATATTTATAAATGGGTAAAAAATATTTAGTACCCAACAAGGTAAATTCCCAATGTTTGGAATCCAATAAAAATTGCCTATGGAAAGAACTAGGGAAATACAACCCATAATATAGAAAAAACTTAAACAATTTAAAAAGATTAAGCATTAATACAAATGATTGAATTAGTAGCCAAGGATACTAATATAATTGTTACAGCTACATTCTATATGCTCACTTAGGTAGAGGAAAGAATGAGCATTCTAAGGAGAAATCAAAAAGATATAAAAGACCCAAGTGTCCTAACTAGAGATAAAAATTACAATGTCTAGAATTAAAAAAACAAAACAAAACAGTGGATGGAATTTACAGCAGATTAGACACTGCAGAAGAAGGGATTAGTGAGTTTAAAGACATAACAGAAGAAATTCAAAATGAAACACACAGAGGAAAAAGATTAAAGAAGAAAACAAATGACAACTTAAGTGGCCTAATTAATTGAAAGGTGGGTCATAAAAATATTTTAAGAAATAATAGATAAAACAATTTTTAAATTTAATAAAAATCTTATAATCACATATGCAAGAAGTTCAATGAACCTAATATAGAAGAAATGTGAACAAAATTATAATGAAGCACCTGATGTACAAAGTGGTTTTAAAATGTCAGAAGTCAGACTGACATAATTGAATGCATTATTAGCGCAAGGAGTTTGAGGGAAGAACTAATGTATGAGACTAGTTGGTGGGGGGAACAGATTTAGAATTATAAAAATGGAGACTTCAAAGAGAATATAGAACTTCTAATAGTTTCTATATGTTAAGCAGTTCAGATTGTCACTTTTGGCTGAAATTATCTGTACTGTAGCTAGAAAAATGACTAAAAAGTCTTATTTATTCATTAATTCACTAATATTTATTCAACAGACATTTGAGCTCTTATTTCTGCAAAATCACATTAGTACTGCACAAAAATGAAAACCACTAGTCCTCAGACACATTGTAATCTAATCATCTTCCAAGTACTATGGCTAAAATAATTTTACAAGTATTTGACAGATACATATATAGCTGTTTCCCCCATTTCCTTATCACATATTGCACTGAACATGAAATTACAGCTAATTTAGAAGAAATGCTCTTTCCTGAGTTACCTATATCTTCTTAATGTGTGAAATCATTCTCTAGGAGGACTGGGTAGGTGGTATTGCTTATGGTAAAAATACTTTTCCATTTAGTCACCTCTTTAATTCACCATTCTTTATCTTTTGCACAAATGCTTCCTGAAGTCTCTTATCTAAAACTTTATGACAAGCAAAAAGTGTGACAGTCATGAGGTGGCACACAAATATTTACAAACAAACATGAAATGAAAGAACACACCCCAAGAAAAATGACCTTTACATAGGAATATATGCAAATATGAAAACAGATGAACATTCCTTGAGAAAAATGACCTTTAAACAGGTCTGTATGCTATAGTAGTAGTCACTACCATAAATCTATAACCTGGAATAGATAAAATAAAGCATAAAATAGTTCAACTTTGAAGATAAGTACTGGCCCAAGTACTGATATGAAAACCCCAAAGACTGTACAAGCTTTCATCAAAGTGAGGGAAAAAATCACCAGAAATTATGTTTACAACCGTATTAAAAAGTGGGCTAAAGATATGAATAGACACTTCTCAAAAGAAGACATACTAGCAGCCAACAGATACATGAAAAATGCTCAGCCTCACTAATCATCAAAGAAATGCAAATTAAAACTACACTGAAATACCACCTCACTCCAGTCAGGATGGCCATCATCAAGAACTCAAAAAACAGAAGCTGGGCTCGGTGGTTCAGCCTGTAATCCTGCGCTTTGGGAGGCTGAGGTGAGTGGATTGCCTGAGCTCGCGGGTTCGAGACCCGCCTGGGCAACTTGGCGAGACCTCAACTCTACAATAAATAAAAAAAATTAGCCGGGCGTGGTAGCACGCGCCTGTAGTTCCAGCTACTTGGGAGGCTGAGGCGGAAGGATCGCCAGAGCCCAGCAGGTCGAGGCTGCGGTGGCTCGGAGCCGCCACTGCACTCCAGTCTGGGTGACAGTGAGACTTCAACTAAAACAAAAAAAAAAACAAAAAAAAACCCCACAGTAGATGCAGAAGAGGATGCGGGGAAAAGGGAACACTTCTACACTGTTGGTGGGAGTGTAAACTAGTACAGCGTCGGGGGAAAACAATGTGACAGTTTCTTTTTTTTTTTTTTTTTTTTGAGTTGGAGTCTCACTCTGTCTCCCAGACTGTATGGAGTGCAGTGGCCGCTCCCGGCCACCGCAGCCTCGACCCGCTGGGTTCCGGCGATCCTTCCGCCTCAGCCTTCCAAGTAGCTGGAACTGCAGGCGCGCGCTACCACGCCAGGCTGATTTTTTGATGTATTGTAGAGATGAGGTCTCGCTTGCCCAGGCGGGTTTCGAACCCGCGGGCGACAATTTCTAAAGTATCTAAAAATAGACCTCCCATATGACCGGGCAATCCCGCTTCTGGGAATATACCCAGAGGAACTCAAATTATTCTATAAAAAAGATATCTGTGCAAGCATGTTTATTGCAGCACTATTCACAATCGCAAAAACCAACCATGCAGCCCACTAAAAGTAGACTGGTTTAAAAAAAATGTGGTACATATACACGATAGAATTTTACACAGCTATAAAGAAGGACAAAATTATGAATTTTGCAGCAACTTAGATGGATTTAGAGTCTACTACTTAGTGGTCTATCACAGAAACAAAAAACTGAGTTCCACATGTTCTCACTCATAAGCGGACCCTAAACAATTATCGTAATAGTACAAAAAAGGAATTGGCAGTAATGGGAAACTGCCAGAGGAGTGGGGGGGGGGGGCATTCTTCATCAATAAGGTTACCTGATATCAAACCAGGTAAAGTGGGAACCAAAGTGAGGCTCAAACTTTACCTGTACAATGACCATTTGTATACCTAACCCTGAATTGTACCCTACATCTTTAAAATAAAAATTAAAAAAAAAAAAAAAAAAGAAATGGTGTTTACATTTATTCTTGCTTAGTTCTTTAGAATTTTCTTTTTGGTAAGTTTTATAATAAACAGATACTATTAGTACACTAGCATAAACTTATATAGATAAACCAGCACATGCAAATTAGAGATATAATAACTTTTTAAAAACATTTGAGGTGTATGACCAAAAACACTGGAAGCCACAGGTCTAGACAAGTTATTTTTAAGCATTATTAGAAACAGAGCCTCCTGTACATGTAAAATTTTGTGTAAAACCCCCTAACAAAAAGATAAAGGCATTATCTATTTGAAAGATATTTAAAAGTAAAAACCATTTATTTTCCAACTTCCAAGGATGTTTGATTTTAACAAAATCAGTCAAGACATTGATTGAGATTACTTAATATTAGATGAAGGATTATGGATACTTGTAGTACTTTATTGCCCTCAGTTTCTGTATTTATTTCTATGGATTCTGCAATGTTTATAGATAAGTTGCCAAAAGTGATCTCAGTTTATTAACAGTTTGTCTCATCCAGAACAGTGCTATCACAGATCATCAATACTACTAGTACTGCTAAATAGACGCATGAAAAAAATGAGTGAATACAATGGTGTTTTAAATTCAACAGAGGTAGCAGGAGACATTTTAAGATCTACATGACAACAGACACTTTGGGGATACTTTAAGGTGGCAAATGTTCATGTGTTTGTGGGTTGCAATGTGTCAAAATCCAGCATATGTACTTGTTTTTAAAATAGCTTATTTTAAATTTATTTGAAGAGCTTAAAATAATGAAAATGGAAGGAAAAGTCAAATATTTGTAGACCCTCAGTTCTAGTTTTCCAAATAAAATAAAATAAAATAACTGCCTGTCTGAAGATTATCCCCCTTTTTTCTTTGCTGTAAAGGGTATTATAAGGACAACTGGCAATGGATAAGTTCTGTACAACAGGTAACATATTGTATCAATGATATTTTCCTGATTTAATAATTGTTTTATGATTATAAAAGAATGTTCTTGTTCTTAGGATCCATACACTAAACCATTTAGGGGTAAAGAGTCATAATGTTTACAATGTATTTTCAAATGGTTTTTATATATTTTTAAGTCCACACCTACAACTTATATCATGATAAATTATCTTCTCAAGAGTTAACCATTAGGCACCACTCTACAATTATTTTGGTACATAGTGATGCTCAATAGGCTGAAAAAAGACCAAGAGTGACTCCAAAAGAAATATCTGTTCGAAATGATTGTTTCAAAGAAAACCAAGCCGTTGTTAAGATACTGCTACAACCCCTGAGAAAGGAGGTGTGTATATTTGAAGAGATACATTTATACCTAGAGGAACTTAAATCACTCTACAAAAGAGATACCTGCACACACATGTTTATTGCAGCACTGTTTACAATAGCAAAAATATGGAACCAACTGTGCTGCCCACTGAAACTGGACTGGATTTAAAAAATTGGTACTTACACACGGTGGAATATTACACAGCCATAAAGAATAACAAAATTATGGACTTCGCAGTCCAACTTGAATGGATTTAGAGTCTATATTACTCAGTGATTTATTGCAGAAACAAAGAACTGAGCAACCATATGTTCTCACTCATAAGTGGACTCTGGACATTTACCATAATACTATAAGAAAGGGATTGGCAGTAGCCGGAAATTGCTGGAGGAGGAGGGGGGCACATAACATTAATAAAGGTGCCTGATCTCAAACCAGGCAAAGTGGGGACCAGAGACAGGCCCAAACTTTACCAGTATGATGACCCTTGTATATCTAATCCTGAATTGTATCCCATATCTTTAAAATAAAACAAATTTTAAAAAGAGATATGTTTGTCAATAAGAGATATATTTGATACAAACACACACACACCTTCGTGTGTCACTCAATTTATTTGCTCTAAACCATTTATAGCTTTCTTTTATAATTTTTATAAAATTATCTTTTTCATTAATTTATATCTTTATTGCCTTTATCCCATCTACTGTAATGCAAATTTGTGAGACAGAGGCCGGGCATGGTGTCTCATGCTTATAATCCCAGCACTTTGGGAGGCTGAGGTGAGAGGATTGCCTAAGTCCACGGGTTCGAGACCAGTCTGGGCAACTTGGAGAGATCTCATCTCTACATTAAAAAAAAAAAAAAAATTAGCTGGGCATGGTGACACATGCCTGTAGTTCCAGCTACTTGGAAGTCTGGGGCGGAAGGATTGCCTGAGTCCAGCAGGTCGAAGCTATGGTGGCCGTGAGTATGGCACTACACTTCAGCCTGGGTGACAGAGTGAGACTCCAACTAAAAAAAAATTTTTGTGAGACAGGACACACTCATGTACACACACAGATGTGCCTCTATCTCATCTATCTATCTATCTATCTATCTATCTATCTATCTATCTATCTATCATCTATCTACCTAGCTTTCTATCCTTCATTTATCTGTCATTTACTTATTGAGAAAGAGAGAGGAGATGGAGAGAGAAAGACAGCTGACAACACCAATGTAAAATATTTAACAATGAAGAAACTAGATGAAGGGTATATGTGAGTACTATTTTAACACTCTTCAGAAAGCCTGAGATTATTAGGAAGTAAATAGTTACAGAAGAAGTTTGAAATTGATAATGTGGAAAAAAGTTATATAGAATAAGTCTGTTATTATGGAAGGCTTTAGAGTTTCTCTATATCTTACAGTAAGTTAAATTATGGTTGATTCACAATTCTCATCTTGCCTCAAAGGTCTGTTTTGTTCTACCTGATAGAATACTTTAGCAATGGTCTAGATCAAATCTCTTCAAAAGTAACAGACATTAAATCAATTTTAAGATACATTAAAGATATTTTCAGAAAAAATAAAGAAAAAATAATAATAAAACCCACCTCAAGGATCTGTATTCCAAAATAGATCATGGTAAACAAAGGAACAATTTTAGATTGATTGTCCTTTCTCTACCTTTGAATGAAAGACAAGAGCCTTATCTAAGTTTGTAATCTGATTAAATTCTACAAATATATATTGAGCTAAGAGGCTTTGTAGTAGAGCATGAACCTTGACTTCAAGGAGGTCACAATCTTTCACAGAAAAGGAAGAATAAAATAGAATAAAAAGAAAAAAGTGGATTGGCCAAATTTTGTATTTATGGACCTTACGCTTTTTGAAAAGTCTTTATGGTCAGAGTCACAAGTAGAGTCAAAATTAGAGTAGGTATTACCAACAAGCTGTGTTTTGAGGGGTTGTTGGAAAACTTCAACTGCTCAAAAATTTTACTTCAATTTATTTCACATTGCTTGAGATTACTACTATAGACCACAACAGTCTCATAAGATGTGGGCCTTTAAGTCATTATTTTCTAGCAGGAACCTGTTTATTCAGGTTTTTTAGTCTTCATGATATCTAGAAGAGGTTTTTTTTAAAAATTAAGTTTCATTTTATTGTAGAGATGTGGGATGTAAGTAAGGATTAACTATACAAGTAGACTGCAGACAGGTGAAGTTTGGGCCTCCAACTGGCCCTCATTCCTCCTGGTATAGGACCATGTATCCTTTGTGTTGTTACTTGCCCCTCCCCATTACCTCCCCACCTCTCCTGGAAGTGCCCAGCATCTGCCTGTCCTTCCCTTGTGCTAATGTGATTAATGTCCAGGTCCCACTTATGGGTGAGAACATGCAGTATTCAGTTCTTTGTTTCTGTGATAGA
This sequence comes from Tarsius wallacei, assembly GCA_963574415.1. Lineage (NCBI taxonomy): Eukaryota > Metazoa > Chordata > Mammalia > Primates > Tarsiidae > Tarsius > Tarsius wallacei. Next base: position 18,016 of record CAUYQG010169404.1, on the reverse strand, counting down.
TCACTATGTATGATGGTCTCCAACTCCATCCAATTTGCCACGAAGTCCATGATTTTGTTCTTCTTTATGGCATGGTAATACTCCTTTATGTATATGTACCTCATTTTCCTTATTCAGTCCACTTTCAATGGTCAGTATGGCTGGGTCCATGTTTTTGCTATTATGAATAGTGTGGCAATAAACATGAGTATGCAGGTATCTTTTTTGTAAAATGATTTGTGTTCCTCCCTTTGGGTGTATTTTCCAAAGAGAGATTGCTGTATAGTACGGAAGGTCAATTTTTAGTTCTTTAAGGAATCGCCAAACTGTTTTCCATAGAGGTTGAACTAGTTTGGACGCCTACCAACAGAGTGGAAGCATTCCCTTTGCTCCACACCTATACCAGCAACTGCTGTTTTTTGATTTATTGATGACGGCCATCCTTACTGGAGTTGGGTGGTATCACATTGTAGTTTTGATTTGCATGTCTCTGATGATTAGTGAGACTGAGCATTATTTCATGTATCTGTTGGCTGCTTGTATATTTTCTTTTGAAAAGTGTCTATTCTTGTCCTTTGCCCACTTTTTAATGGCGTTTTTTTTCCCCTTTCATTTTGTTTGAGTTACTTGTAGATCCTGGATGTTAGGTCTTTGTCATATACATAATTTGCAATTTTTTTCTCATTCTGTGGGTTGTCTCCCCACCCTCTTGATGATTTCTTTTGCTGTGAAAAAACTTTTCAGTTTGACATCTTAGGTTTTATGGTACTCACTTTTGAGGATTTGGTCCACAACTGGTTACCCACTCCAATGTGCATAAGAGTGTTTCCTACATTTTCTTCAAGGATTCTTATAGTTTGAGATTTTATGTTTAGATCTTTGGTCTGTTAGAGATAATTTTTGTACATAGTGATAGGTAGGGGTCCAGTTTCATTCTTCTGCATGTGGTCACCCAGGTTTCCCAGCACCATTTGCTAAATATGATCTCCTTTCCCAGTGGTTGTTATTGATAGCTCTGTCAAAGTTGAATGGGTAGAGAGACCAAGTTTTTGCTTCCAGAATCTCTGTCCTTTTCCATTGGTCCATGTGCCTATTATTGTACCAATACCAGGCTGTTTTGGTTACTGTATCCTTATAAAGTTTAAAGTCTAGAAGTTTGATACTTCCTGCTTTGTTCCTTTTGCTGAGGATTGTTTTGGCTATTTGTGCTTTTTTTTGTTGTTTCCATATGAATTTCTGTATTGTGCTTCCAGATCTGAGAAAAATAATGTTGGTGATTTGATGGGTATTGCATTGAATCTATGGATTATCTTGAGCAGGATGAACATCTTGACAACATTGATTCTCCTGATCCATATGCATGGAATGTTTTTCCATTTGTTTGCATCATCCTTGATTTCTTTGAGCAGTGTTTTGTGGTTCTTGGTGTAAAGATCTTTCACTTCCCTGGTTAGGTGGATGCCAAAATATTTCATTTTTTTGTGGCTATTGTAAATGAGATTGTGCTTTTCATTTGGTCCTCTGCCTGCATGTTGCTGGTATATAGAAAGGCAACTGTGCTTTCCACATTGATTTTGTGCACTGGGACTTTATCAAAGTCAATTGTCAGTATGAGGAGGCTTTTGACAGACTCCCTAGGGTTTTCAAGATGTAGAATCATATGGTCCCAAAAGAGGGATAGCTTAACTTCCTCTTTTCCTGTTTGGATATCTCTGATTTACTTCTCTTGCCTGATTTCTCTGCCTAGGACTTCCAGCACTATGTTCAATAGGAGGGTTGAGATTGGGCATCCTTGTCTCATTCTTAGAGGAATGCTTCCTAATTCTGACCATTGAGCAAGATGTTGGCTGTGGGTTTATCATAGATAGCTCTTACTATTTTAAGCAATGTTCTTTCTATGCCTAGGTGTTCAAGGGTTTTTTATCCAGAAGGGGTGCTGTATTTTGTTGAGTGCTTTTTCTGCATTAATGATATAATCATGTCTTTCTTAGTTTTACATCAGTTGATGTGCTGAATTACATTTGTGGTCTTGTGAATGTTGAACCAGCTCTGCATACCAGGAATGAAGCCCACTTGGACCTGGTGAATTTTCCTTGAGATGTGTTGTTGAATCAGACTTGCTAGAATCTTATTGAGAATGTTTGGGTCCTTGTTCATCAAGGAGATTGACCTGCAATTCTCTTTCCTTGTTGGACTTTGATAGGTTTGGGTATCAGTATGATGCTGGCTTCATAAAATGAGTTGGGGGAGAATTTCATCTTTCTTGATTGTGTGGAATACTTTTAGTAAGATTAGTATCAGCTCTTCCTTGTATGTCTTGTGGAATTCAGTTGGGAAACCATCTGGTCTGGGACTTTTTTTGGTGGGGAGATTTCTTATGACTGAGGTGATTTCCTGGATTGTTATTGGTCTGTTTAGAGTTTGAATTTCTTCTTATGTCAACTTTGAAAGGTTATGTGATGTCAAAAATTGCTCCATTTCCTTTAGGTTTTCTAGTTTATTTCATACAGGTTTTTACAGTAATCCCTGATAATCTTTTGAATTCTTTCAGGGTCAGTTGTGACTGCCTTTTGAATTTCTTTTTTAAATTTTAAAGTTGTAAGGTACAATTCAGGGTTAGGTATACAAAAGGTCATTATGTAGGTAAAGTTTGGGCCTCACTTTGATCCCCACTTCACCTGGTGTAGTGTCTTTTGTGTTTCTACCTGTGTTTATCCAGCCTTTGTCTCCCTTTTTTAAAGTCAAACTGGCTAGGATACCATCAATCTTATTTATCTTTTCAAGGAACCAGTTTTTGTCTTGTTGATCCTGTCTATGATAGTTTTGTCTTTTTTTGAGTTGGAGTCTCACTCTGTTGCCCAGGCTGAAGTGCAGTGGCACACTCAGCCACCGCAGCCTTAACCTGCTGGGCTCAGGTAATCCCTTCACCTCAGCCTTCCAAGTAGCTGGAACTATGGGCATGTACCACCATGCTCAGCTAATTTTTTGATTTTTCTTATAGAGATGAGATCTTGTCAAGTTGCCTGAGGCTCAGGCAATCCTCTCACTTCCACCTCCCATAGTCCTATGATTACAGGTGAGAGCCACTATACTCGACCTGATATTTTTGTCTTCTATGTCCTGCAACTGTGATTTTTATCTTGGTGATTTGGATTCTTCTGCTGAAGTTAGGATTTAGGTGATCTTGCCTTTCTAGCTCCTTTAGTTGTGATATTAGGCTCTTTGTGATCTTTCTGTTTTCTTGATGTGTACGTGCAATGCTATGAATTTTTCTTTGACACTGCTTTTATAGCATCCAAGAGATTCTGATGTGTCTTTGTTTTTGTTTATTTACAGAAATCTTTTGATTTCTATCTTGATTTCCATGTTAAGCCAGAAGTCATTCAGTGGCATGTTGTTTAATGTTCTTGTCTTTGCATATTTTAGGGAGATCTTGTTGGTGACAATATTTATTTTTATTGCACTGTGATCTGAGAAGATGCATGGTATCATTTTGATCTTTTGAAATTTGTTCATGCTTGATTTATGTACAAGAATGTGATCAATCTTGGAGTATGTTCCATATGTTGATGAGTAGAATGTATACTTGGTAGATATTGGGTGAAGCGTTCTGTAAATGTCTATTAAATCCATTTGACTCAGCATGAGTTGAAGTTCTGAATCCCCTTATTAATTTTTTTTTCCTTGATGATCTATGTAAAGCTGCTAGGGTGGTATTTAGGTCTCCAACTATGATTGTGTGAGAGTCAATGTCCTATCTTAATTTTCTTATTGTTTATAAAACCTGGTGCTGCTGTATTGGGTGCATATATGTTTAGGATGTATATTTCTTGCTGGTGGATTGAGGCTTTTACCATTGTGTAGTGTCCTTTTTAACTTTTGATGGTTTGAAGATTGCTTTGTTTGACATTATAATGACTATTTCTGTCCTCTTCTGTTTTTTGTTTGCCTGAAAGATCATTTTCCAGCCTCCAACTTTGAACCTGTAGGTGTCCTTTGCAGTGAGATGAATTTCCTGAAGGCAGCAGACTGTTGGATCATGCTTCTTTATCCGGTTTGCCATTCTACGTCTTTTCAGTGGTGCATTTAGTCCATTCATATTCAGATCGATTATTGAAATATGAGAGTTTATCCCATAGGGCTTTTAGGGGTTTGCTTTGTTTCCTTTTTATATATGTATGCATTTTCATTTTTGTGAGCACTGTGCATGCTCTGTTAACTCTGTGCTTGCCCACATTTCTGTGATGGGTATGACCATTCTTTTTTTATCTTGTGTTTATCACCTTCTTAAGAGTATCCTGAAGGGCTGGTCTGGAGGCAGCATATTCTTGTAGTAATTGGATGTTTGGGAATGATTTTAGTTCCCCATCACTGATGAAGCTTAGCTTGGCAGGGTAGGAAATTCTTGGCTGAAATTGCTTATCCTTAAGAATGTTAGAAATTGGACTCCAGTCCCTTCTGGCTTGTATTGTTTCTGCAGATAAGTCTGGAGTGATTCTGATGGGATTTCCCTGGTAGGTAGTCAAACCTTTCTCTCTTGCTGCTTTTCAGATTTTCTCTTTCATGATTATTTTGTGGTGGTGGGTTACTATGTGCCTTTGGGGATAGTCTTCTCATAGGATACCTTATGGAGGTTCTCTGAATCTATTGTGCTTGTATGGTCATTTCTCTGGCTAGATGTGGGAAGTTTTCTTTAATGACCTTATGGAAATGCTTGTTTCATTGTGTTTACCATTCAGGTATACCAAGCAGGCATAGATTTGACTTCTTTACACAGTCCCACATCACTCAGAGGCTTTGCTCCTTCTTTTTAAGCTTTTGTTCTATGCTTTTGACAGACTGGGTTGATTCCATATTTTGGTCTTCAAGCTCTGAGAGTCTTTCCTCTGCTTGGTTGATCCTATTAACTATGCCAGTTATTATGTTCTTGGTTTCCAGGATGAAGTTTTTCATTTCCATTATTTCAGTATGGACTGTTTTTGAAATTGGACACCTCCACTTTTACTTCCTGTATGACTTCAGTTTCACTTCTAACTTCTCTCAGCTCCTGTTCACTTTTGTCATCCATTCTTTGGTTTTTGTATCTGTCATCTGGGTCAGGTCGTTCTGGGGGGATTTCCATTGTCAATGCTCTGACAGTTGCTTTTTTCAGGCACTGTCTCTTTAGGACTCAGATGGTTGCCTATATTTTTCATTGATTTTTCCTCATTTGTGATAGGCCTCTCTTTGCTTTCTATATTTTCTCTTTTGATTTAAAGTTCTGAAGCTATTCAATTACCTTCTGTTCTAGAGTCCTTTCTGTGGTTCAATATATGTCACCCAGTGAGAGAGTGAAGGACCTTCATATCTGCTCCTTGATCCACCTTGTGGCAGAATTCTGTTGTTGCGGAGTTTGTCACCCACTGCTAAACTTCTTGAACCAGCTTTCAGCCCCTATTGCTAGTGTGAGAGAGAATGGGGGGAAGAGAGAGATGGGTCTCCTATCCACTGACTGTGGCTTACAGCCTAGGTGCCTTCCCACTGAGAGAGAATCTTTGTACACACAGAGACCAGGGAACCACTGTGGACATGGGAATCTGGGAGCCCTATCCTCCACTATGTCCCAGGTTAGCACAAGAACTGAAGCTGTGCCAGGTGAATAAAAGTGGATCAGTGAGCGTAAGACAGTTTGGGATGGTTCACTCTCTCCCAGACAGGCATGGACCATCAGTTCCATGTGGGAGGAGTCTTGAGTAGGGTGCATGACTTTGAGCAATGCAGCCCAACTGGAATGGAAAAAAGACCTGTGCTGGGACAGCTGCCATGTGTGTGGCTTTCTGCTGGACTAGTAACTTACAGGTCATGGGAGTGCCCGTCTGTAGAGTGAACTCAGCAGATGCATAACACCAGTGGCTGGTGCCATCCGCCAAGTCAGACAGGGAAGAACTTTCTCAAGTCCTGCATCCTGGCAGTACCTGCTACCTCCTTAGTGGCAGAAAATCTGCTCTATTTCAAGAACAGAGTGCAGACCTGAACAGGGAGGGGGCAACACAAAAGACATTAGAAGAGGGTTTTAGAGACCATAGTTTTACTGGGATGATGAAAAATAGCTCAGGCACAGAAAAGAAGAATTGAGTGAAACCCTGGATTAAACAGAATTAGGAGACTCAGAAAAGATAGAATAGCCTGTAATACACATTGCTTCTTTATGCTTTGTGTTTGGTCAGACCTGTTTCTACATTAAATCATGTTGACATTTTGCTACACAAATTCAAAGAAACTTATTTGTGATCTCACAGTTGAAAAAGAAAGCCAACAAAGAGGGACCCACTCGGTACTATGAGGAAATGAAGTCATGTACTCTGAAGAAAGTAAAGTTGAAAGAAGACTAGATGACCGTCTGGAAATGCATGAAAGGATATTGCACAGGAAGTGCTAAATTATTATCTATTTCTGCTAACAAAACAATGGGACACTCAGAGGTCACTAACAATACAATTCAATTGAGCAAAGAAATGCTGGGTGTCCTGAAGTGACATGTAAGCCAGGTTCTACATGGCAGGACAAACCCAAACCTCCTCCTTTAAAAAGCCTCCTCAGGCAATGTGCCTGCACACTAACATGCCTAAAGGGACTATGCTGCTCAAAATGGCAAATAAAGTGGCAAAAAAGAATAAAAACAAAAAAAGAATAAAAAAAAATTTACATTTGAGGTAAAGAATATTTAAAAATAGCTTGAAGCATCACACAAGAAATGTAACAACTTCTATGGAAGCAAACTAGCTATGTTTAGGACTTTATGGAAGAGTGAGTATATTTATGCATATATCAACAACAATGTTTGATGTCTACAATTGAAACCACAATGATGGCCTGTTTAAAATGACTATGAGACCACTCTGTTCTATTGTCTTGGGACACAATAGGGTGAGAAAAAACTGAGAGTGATTTCTAACAAAGACCCTTCTTGACCAAATTTCGATAGGCTCTTCTGAGTTTTTTTTCAACTAGGCCTCATCCTTGGGGTCGTGATTTTGGCTTGGCAAGACAAGTTTCAGCAAGAATCCTGTTAAGAGAGTTTAAAGATAATCCTTATCCTTGTTAACTGATCACACTCAACATCTGATCAAGTGTCTCATGCCTACCTTTGATGTGTAAGTTGTTAGTCTGCCTTCAGCAAGAATCCTGTTAAGCTGTTTTAGCAAGAATCAGCTTCCTTTACTTTGATGTCTCCTCTTAGTAATTTTCCATCTACTGACCCCTCACTTTGCTGACCTCTCATTGGCTTTAAGTCCCACCTGTCTTTATTGCATTCAGAATTGAGCACAATGTGATAGGTGTGATAGTCTTGACACTTATTGCAATAGTGCTGAATAAAGTTTTCCCTACTGTTTTAACAAGTGTCGGAATAATTTTTTAACACTCCAAAGTAAATGCTAGTTCAACAAAATTAAGAAAAACTCCAGATTGTTGTTCATATAGGACTATGTCTTCCAAGGAAGGAGATGTTCATCTTTCAAGAGATACATTTGTCAGCATTGCCCATATAAATGCAAAACATGTAGAAAGCAATCACTCTTTTTAGTGCCTTGACCTCAGGCTGGACTAAGTTTGATGTGCTTGAGAACTGGCAGAAAAGCTAGTGCAGGTGGAATTTACTGTGTGAGTGGGAGAGGAGTAAGGGAGAAATCTATATATTTATTAAGTGAGGGAAGTATTTGTTGACACTTTAACCTAACCTGGAGAAGAAGAGAGAACACAGAAAGTGGTATAAAAACATAAGCAAACTGGAATTATCAACTGGAATTCATACAAGTAGTAATGACAGCAAGGGCTTCCACTATAAAGTGGGTTAGATTTGCAAAACACACAAAAAAGGGAGATATGCTTTTCTGAATCATAAAACAGACAATTTGTGGTGCCAGGAGGCAGACAAATGGAAATTAATACCAGAACCTACGTTTAACTTTCTCTTAAATTAAAAAAAAATGAATTTTATGTTCATGAAAAATGTGTCATGCCCTGTAGAGACTGAGGCAATTGCTCATTTATTCATAATTTCATGTCTCTGGTATCAGATACATGGTGGGGAAGCAGCCCAGAGCCTAACAAGAGAGGTGCCAGGCTTCTGTATGGAATTAGATGACAAGCATGGAACCTGCTCACCCCAGCTCACATTTATATAAATAACTCCTCCCACCTTCCAGACAGGATCTGAATGAACTCAGAGGAAGGAAGTTAAATGACTCCATCTATCAATGCCAAGGCAGGCCTGCCAATAAATGCATCCAAGAGAAAGCATTTTAAAATATTCTTTTGGCCTTTAGAAAATTGCCATTATTGAAAAAGACACTGACTTCATATGACCATAATTGATTGAAATGTCCTCTCATCTATTAACTTATTGGTTGATTAGAGTATATTGCTAATAAAGTTTAGGTCATTGGGTTTGATTTTTCTTTATTTTATTTTTTAGAGATGGGATCTAACCCTGTTGCCCAAGCTGGGGTGCAGTGGCATGATCATAGATCATTGTAAGCTCAAACTCTTGAGTTCAAATGACCATCTTGCCTCAGCCTTCTGAGTGGCTAGGACTATAGACACACCATCAAGCCTTATTTATTTATTATTTACAGAGTTGTTTTTTTTCCTTTTGAAATAACATGGGTGGTACTATAGGACTACTTAGCGGTTTAAGACCATCTTTTAGTTATGCTGGAATGATAATTAAACAGAAGAGGTTGATCAAATAAATGATGGTCAGTTATGAAAATACATTTTAAAATTGACTCGCAGGCAGGGCAGAGCAGTGACAGAAATGTCTACTATCTGGAAACCCAAACTCTTCTGTCAAGTTACATTGAAGCATCCATTCTAATGACCATTGTGTCTCATAGAAAGTAGAGAAACTGCCCTGGACCTAATACTGAAACAGTGGCAGAATTATCAGCTCCTTCCTCCATATTTCCAATGGGTTCTACACTTATTTTACATTATTGTTATTATTTTTTTAAAAATTTTATTTTAAAGATGTGGGGTACAATTCAGGGTTAGGTAGACAAACGGTCATTGTACAAATAAAGTTTAGGCCCTACTTTGGTCCCCACTTCACTTGGTTTGACATCAGGTACCCTTATTGATGAATTGTGTCCCCCTCTAGACAGTTTCCCACCACTGGCAATTTCTTTCTTATAGTATTATGATAATTGTTTAGGGTCTGCTTACAAGTGAGCACATGTGGTAATCAGTTGTTTTTGTCCTAGATCACTGAGTATTATAGACTCTAAGTCCAACCTAGTTGTTGCAAAGTTCAAAATTTTGTCCTTTATGGCTGCATAATCCACTGTGCATATGTACCACATTTTAAAATCCAGTCCACTTTTGATGAACAGCATTGGTTCTATGTTTTTGCTCTTGTGAATAATGTTGCAATAAACATGCAAGTGCAGGTATCTTTTTCATAGAGAGATTTGAGTTCCTCTGGGCATATTATTATTTTTATACCTTGCACTTACTACACTCCTTTCCTAACTCTCTTTGCTTAGCTTGGAGCTTCATCACCTTTCTTACAGTTACCACAGTGTGGACAGCAAGATTTGAAGGTCTGGTTCTCCAGGAAAGAACAAAAGACTGACCTTAGCTCAGAGTGGCAGCTGCCTGCCAAGGGCCAGACCCTTGCCCAGGAGAGTTGGAATCACATTGAGGTCTCAGAGGCCAGAAAGCAGGCCAGCAGCAACTGAGGGAGGGCCAGTGAGGGCAAGACTAGACAGGAAGGTGTTGCTCCTGCTGCCTCATGAGCTGAATATGCTATTCAGTCTATGGGCCCTTGTTTCACTGTCTAATGGCCATATTGGTGGGGGTGTGGCTCTGAGGGAAAGGTAGGGGGAAGGTATGGGATGGGGCTCCTCTCAGTCTGTAAAGAGAAATTCCTTCCTCAACAAGCTTTCACAGAGTCCTTAGCATTGATACATTGCTTTCCACCAGAGGTTCCAATCTTAGACTTCCTCTGGGAAGCAGCCCCTGGGCTAGGTGCCCTTTTGTGTCCTCATAACAACGCTTTCTTAGTCCTAACACAATACTCAACATTTTATGTCATAATTGTCTGATTATGGGCCCCTTGAAGTAGGGGATATGTTTCATTCCCTCTTGTATTGCCAAGGCCTAGCATAGTGCCTGGCAAATAGTAGCCACTCAAATACTTTTCCAATTGAAGGAATATAGTTTTAAGCACAATAACCACTTCAAATGTTTAAAAATATGCAAGGTATACACATACAATAACACTTAGTATCTCCATTGAGAAAGCATGGTAGCTAAAATCTGCTGTGAAGAGTTTTAATTAAAATTATATTTGATTGTCTCAAAAAAAGCATTAGCATACATGTGAAAATACCATCCTATCTATGTTTGAGCATAGATTACAGACAACGCTTTATTCCCCAGTGAATTCAATGTTCCCTTGGGTGACCCTGATTTTAGTGGTTGCCTGGCCCAGGAGAAGCCACAGTGTGGCTGGTGGTGTCAGTTGCTGGGTCTTGTTGCTTTACGGGTCCTCTTTGTGCTAAAAAGCAGGGACTTAGTTGCACATATTTGGCTATGCCTCCCTTGAGGGGCATCTGTGTTAAAGTAGAGATGACAAAAATAATCACCATTCCATCGGGACTGAATAAAGATAACTCTCACATACTGCTTTGACTGTGGGTTACTAGGATTAATAATCATTAATTTCACTCAGTGCGTATTAAGTTTTCATAGGGTATTCTAAGTGCTTTACATACTCCTCACAATAACCCCAAATATGCAGTATTATTGCTCCACTTTATAGTCAAGAAAACTGAGTAGAAAGGTTAAGTTTCTTGTCAAAATTCACCTAGAGAGTAAGGAGGGGAGGCAAGATTCCAATCCAGACAGCCTGGTCCAGACACACTCTATCACCATCTCTATATTCTATATTACTGCATACATAAATTGCTCCCAATTTCAAACACACATCCCTCATGATCCTACAGAACCAGAATCAATCACCCACCTCCTGAAACGTGGATTTAATGCTAATGGAGAAAAGAATCCTGGAGCTGCCTTAAAGATGGTGTTATCTGATCTTTTCTCAAATTCCTTCTCCTTTATTAAATCTTCCCAAGACCTGGGCTAGAATTACTCTTTCATTCAATCCTTGCTTCTGCCTCTGTAATAGTCCTTGTTACAATCTCTCTTGTACTGCACTCCCTTGTGGGGTCCCAGTTGCCCCATTGAATGTTTACTTCTAGAGGAGAGGGAGTGTGTCTTACTATCGTATATCTCCCTCAGCATCTAGCACTGTTCCCAGCACAGAAAAAGCCCTCAATAAATGAGGGAAGAAATAATGCATGTAAAACAACAATGTAAGACACCATGGCTGCCACATTATCACTGGTATTGTAGCAACCTCATTATTTCCAAGATAAAAAACATATCACAACTTGCTGTTAAGTCAATATTTTTAAGCTTTCATAAGTATATATCTTCTGATTTGAGTATATTGATTATCGATCTTTTTCTGAAACTATGTTTCTCTATAATGGGATTTTGAACATTCTTAGTAAGGGACTTTCTATAGTCCCGAGTGAACCTCCACTAGAAAAGTAATTGAGAGAGGGAAGGAAGAAGAAGGGAAAAAAGGGAGGAGGAAAGGAAGGGGTAGGAAAGCAAGAGAAATGTCAGTGTAATCAAAATCCTAGATTATTACTGAGAAGAAAGCTGAAATTTTGGTAACACCTTTCCTCCAATTAATCCGGAAATGGAATGGCATGAATAGGGTGTAGGAGATGGTGCAAACAAAATGGTGATAATGGGAAGGGTGAGAAGAGGGTGGGAAGGGCTGGGCATTCACACCCATCTCATTGCACCCGAGTGACAGGGATGGAGCTAACACTGAGAACAATTCCTGTTAATGAGGCTGCCATGTTGTCAGCTCATTAGCTCATTGTCCCAACTTCTGGGAGTTTCTTTAAATTTCTATTCAATAACACTTAGCAAATACTTTCTATAAGTCATACAGAGCTAAGAATCCAGTCTTTTTGCTCCTCATGACAAGAAGCATAAGGCTAGGCACAATTAGAGATTGAGTGAACATTCATCCCAGGCTTTCCCCCAAACAGTCTGATTTAGAATATTCCATCCTAGTCACCCGATAAGCACATCTAAACTTGTCAGTTCATGTGCCCTGATTTGGGTTTGAAAATATAATCAACAGAAACTAATGCCACGAATGCTCAGGGATGTTAGTAGTTGCAAAATATTTACTGCATTCTTTAGTCTTTTGTCAATCATCTGTCTAAAACTCTTCAGTGATTTTCATTAGGTCCAGAAGAAGATCTAAAATCCTTGCCATCATCCTCATGGCTTTATCGGTTCTGATCCTTATCTTCTCTTCCCTTTAATCACTACCTGCCAGTGATACTGGCCTGCTTTCTGTCCTGGAATCCTGGCCAAGCCTGTTCCTGCCACAGGGCCTTAGTCCTTGCTCTTACCTCTTTCCAGATGAAGATGCCTGAAGCATCTTATGATATGCTTCTTCTCATGGTTCAGACCTCCATTCAAATGTCAGCTCCTCAGGACGCCTTCTCTTACAGCTGTACCTCAACTAGCACCATACCCTCTCCAGATACTTTTTTGGGGGCAGGGCCCTCTAATAAAAACTTCATGTCATTTATCATGACCTGTAATCATTTATATGTTCAGTTGTTGATTTTATATTTTCCCCACCAGCATGTAAGTTACAGGAGGGCAGGGTCCATGTGTGTGCAGCTTCTAGGATAGTGTCTGACACAAAGTAGGTACCTAATAAATAACAATTAGCTATCTGTCTTGGTCAGCTTGGGCTTCTATAGCAAACTATCATAGACTGATTGGGTGGCTTAGAAACAACAGAAAATTATTTCTCACAGTTCTGAAGGCTGGAGGTACTAGATCAAAGTGCTGGCGGATTCAGTGTTTGGTCAGGGTCCACTTCCTCACTCACAGATGGTTGTATTCTTGCTGGCTCCCCACATGGTGGAAGGAGTGAGGGAGTGCTCCAGAATATCTTTTATAAGGGCACTCGATGACCCAGACATGAGGGCTCAGCTCTCATGACCTAATCATATCCCAAAGTCTCTACACTGGAGATTAGGTTTCAACATATGAAATTTGGAGAGACATAAACATTCGGTTTATAGCTGTATCTAATAAATCTTTGCATAATAAATTACTAAATTAAATTCTTGTTTTATCTTGTATAGTAATTAACACAGGATAAGGTATATAATATGCCTTAGAAATTAGGAGGTGGCAACGGTAGCCTTGTATGGGTTAATAAGTCCTTCCTTGTCTCCACGTCCCTTTTCTAGCCCTGTGATCTCCCCTTTTGTCGTTTGGGCACTTCTCTTTCTTGTCTTTTTAGTTCCCTAATCCCTGAGTGAATATTGCCTGATTAGGAAAACGCACTTCTTAGTTCACATATAGTGTGTTATACAAACTCCTGTGATATTCAAAGATTTTATCTAAGTGGCCCTCTCTTGGGCAAGAGATAATTAGGAGAAGAAAATATCTCCAAATGGAAAAAGAGAATTATATGAGTTTTGCTTCATTTTTCTCTCTGCACATTTCCACAAGACTCATAAACCACAGGCTGTGTGAAGGCAGATGGATTGCTCACAGGGCTATTGCTCACAGGGCTACATTCATTCCCAGGCTCACCATTGGCCATGTTAAGATTATTTCACAGAATGTAGTACTTTCTTACACAAACTGTGTGCAAAGTGCTTCGTGTCCATTTTTCTTAGCTAGAAGAATGTGGTTGGTTTTCTGCATTTATTCAAACTCTGATCTTTAAGTTTGTCAACAAATACAGAACAGCATAGGAAGCAACTTGTCTTATATATTTCACAAAATGAATCAATTAATGGCTGTTGATGGTGTAGTATGACTAAATCCTTTATTTTTCACATTTTTGAGGGGAATTGAACCTAAAAGCCTGCTCTTCTAATTCCTGATATTTATTCATTTGAAATAAACATTCATTGCACGCCTTCTATGTTCCAGGCAACAGGCAAGTTGCTGAGGATACAAAGTCTAATGAGATATGTTTCCTTCATATCGTCAAGGATCTTGTAGTCTAAATCTATGAATATAATACATGGAGACAGAGGGAGACATGTGTAGGGAACTGTGGAAGAATGAAACATCAGCTCTCAGGCATGTAAGCTCCACATGGGCAGTGATTTATCTATTCTATATCTCAATGTCTAGAAGAGTGACTGGAACATAATAGACACTTAATAAATACTTGATAAATGAATGAGTGAATGAATAAATCTAAATCAGATTATGTTGTCCATTAAGACTTTTTTGGAAGAAAGATTGAGAGAGAGTCTACTTGAGAAAGACTGGTAGGGAAGGACATTCTGATGGACACTGTTCTCTACTTTGCACTGAGATTTTCAGGGCTGGAAAAAATCCTCAGACTATTACAAACCACTGTGTATGACAATGAATTATCTATGGGTACAACTTGGGAATAAAGACATTTATTTATGTCCTCTTTAAATCAAGATCTGCGTATATTGGTGATCAGGTCTAAGCTTTTCTTCCTGGGATATTGTATTTCAAAGACCATTGTACTATTGTAATATTATTTGTACCTGTGTGATGACCACATATGTACCTAACCCTGAATTGTACCCCACATCTTTAAAATAAAAATTAATAAATATATTATTTGGCATTAAAAATGTGTCCCTTGGAAAACCAAGGGAAGTTGTCTTCAAGTCTCTTTTCTCTGAATGGTTCTTTTGGGCTGAGAAGTGTTTTCTGAGTAAGGAAATACCAGCTGAGAACCTTGGCCTTCCACTCACAGACCTACCTTCTAAGGAGTCCTGGCCGTTTTCGGTTGTGTCTACTACTCAATAAATTGGTGGTAGTGGCTGAGGATTTCACAGGTGCAGGGTAGTTGGGACTGCCTATGAGATTTTATTAATAAAAATGTTTTTCTACATTAATATTATGCTTTGTAAAGTGCTTCCTAGGAACAAATTGGGATATGTTGAGCAGATATTTTGTTACTCTTCTTTTTATTTTAGCAAATAAAATTGAGGCTCAGATTGATTAATTGAATTGCTAAAGATTACAAAGCTAAATCATAGGGGAGTTGGGTCTTAATCTCAGAGTTTGACTCTAGGTCTGGTGCTCATTCTCCTATTCTGCATTCTCTGTAAGGGAACAGCAAGATATACGTCCTCGAATCCACCAAGGATATCAAACAAACAAAAAAGTGCACTTTTGGGGGCAGCATCAGGATCTGGGGGTGGAAAGATTGATGTAGTAGGGTTTTCTGGCCATCACAGCAACTAGATGTACCCGTGTGTGATGCATGAATTAAAATAGGATATGTTGTGCTACAGAAACAAATAACCCCAAACTTTCAGTAGCTTTAACACTAAAGGATAATTTCTCACTTGTGTACTCCAAGTTTACAGGGAGCTCTGCTCATTGACCCAGTCTGAAGGAGGCAGGGAAAAGAGTATGGTTAGCTGTACATTGGCTCTTGAAACTTCTACCTGGAAGTGACAAATGTCATTGTACTACCATTTTGTACTACCAAATCAAATCACATAGCAAAGTCTGTTGTCAGTATTCTTCCAAGAAAGGGCAATGCATATCTATGAATAATGGGGCAGTCCATCAGAGTTGCTCAAGCGACTTTCACTATCTCTCAAGTTATGGAAGCTATAGACAGTACCATTCATTGTTAAACCAGCATCTCTGCATCTAAAGGACAGTCACTGATGTCTCGCCTGACTAGGCTGTCACACTTCATACTTCTGCCAGAGGATATCTTTGTGCACAGATATGATATCTTTGCCAGAGAAAAAAGGGGAGGCTGCCAATAGGGAATCAGTTTGCTTTGTGCAGTCAAATGACCTGCTTGAAATAGTTGAATCAAAATAACTGTGAAACATTTTACACTTCTCATATAGCCAACCACTAATTTAAGGTCCAGAAAGGCAGGAACTCTGTTTTGTTCACCAATGAATATTCATTACCTAGCACAGTGCCTGACATATAAAGTATTAATAACAGCGAATATATGTGCAAGCCACTTTTTAAAGTCTTTACTTGTGTTATCTCTTTAAATACTCACAACAACTCAACACAAGAAGGTACTGCTATTATCTTCATTTTACAGATGAGGAAATTATGACACAGAGAGGGTAAATAACTTGCTTGAATTCCTTTAGAACATTAGTGAGTAGGAATTTGAACCAAGAGAGTCCACACTTTAACTCCATTATATGTAAATAATAGATGTTGAATATATTAACTGGGTATTCATTTTCATTTGTGAAGTTGGTGGTAGGAGTGAGGTTACAAGCATTTTACTGGCAATTCATCAGAAGGTATTACCTATTTTGAACCCAGCAGTCTTAATATGCAAGTAGTCATAATCATCAATCAATAGCCTAGGAAAGGCTCAAATAAGCTCTTCACATATCATTTTGGCATTCTCTGCAAACAAGGAGCCAGGTTGTTGAGAAAATTGAAAGGTGATTCGTTGAGCCCACAGGTGGAGAAGACATAATCAGAGGAAATCAGGAATCCAACCCATCTAATCAGCCGTGGAATGTGCTGGCTTCATTCTGTGTGAAGTGTTCTGTTGTTACAAATGCTACAAAATAGAGCAGCCCACACAAGTGTTACCATTTTCGTTTTGGCTGGCGTTTTGAAGAGCAAACTCATGAGGACAGATGGCAAGCTGTCATTTCAGGCCTGCCTTTTGGCTCACCTGCATGTAGCCACATGAAGTGTTCTCATTTCCTAAGAAAGCCTTTCCGATCTCAAGTCATATTTATAGGCTCTGACTCACCCTCATTACCCCTCCTAGATATCTTAAAGTCTTTCTTAAGGTCAGAAAGTCTGCCAACGTAGAGCTTACCACTTAAACTGAAGGGTTCTTCTTGTAGCATCCTAATTATGTGAAAGCCTGGGGCTGCCTATTCTTACTCACCAACGTGCTTAGTTTGTTCACATTCTGAAACAAAATCTCTCCTTCCAAGTTTTAGTGTTCTCCTCCACAACCTAAAATAGATATTACCTTATCCTTCTAACTTTGTTACTCCTAATGTCTGGAATAGGTAAGAATTATCGGGCAGAATTTCTTGTTCACTAAAGCAGTACTATTTGTTACATAATAGTGTTCTAACAGTCCCAGATGCTGGAAGTTCTGTGATTCACTGATAAATGATTTTGTGAGCTTTTGTATTTCCGTAGGTCAGGGGTTGTAAATTTCGATGACAAAAAGCAGCCAAACAAGTACATAATGTCAATAAGTACGGCTTGGGCTGGCTGCCCCAAATCTCTGGCCAATTGTTGATGCATGGGGAAGCAGAGTCTATGCTGCCAGATCTGGTTTTCCAAGAGAAGTTCAAAATTCAGATTTTGAAAAATGTGTGCAATCTTCTGGTTTTTAAATGCAATCTTAATTTTAAAATATTATGGAGAAATGGCATTCCAGGCAGTGGAAACTTGAGAGAACATAATAATGTTTGGAAAAACGCAAGTATTTAATATGATAGGGTGGAGCCTATAGGAAATGGGAATAATAGGAAATGGGGATTAATGGGAAATGGGACTGGAAATTCACTTGGATTTCACATGTAGGTGACATGGTTAGATTCATAGTAGAATGGTTAAGAGGAGGTCTATGAGGAGAAAGTGGGTAGGGACAGACTATAAGTCCCAGGGGATGTGTTGAAGACCTAACATGAGCAGGGATATAGAGGAGAGATGGACTTAAGAGCTAAGTAGGAAGAGAACAAGCAGATCGTGGTGATGGATTCAATGTGGTGGTGAGGGAAAAGGAAGCATAGAGGTTGTCACCCAGATTTCTGGGCTGGAGAAGTAGGTGGTGAGTGACTCCTGCCACTCACTGAGATGGAAACAGAAGGGGCAGGAGCAGGCAGGCTGGGTGGAGGTGGGGGTGAAAGTAGAGATAAGCCGGGCTCGGTGGCTCAGCCTGTAATCCCAGCGCTTTGGGAGGCTG
>CAUYQG010169402.1:0-10147 GCA_963574415.1 Tarsius wallacei | reverse complement strand
GTGACCCACCTGGGCAACTTGGTGAGACCTCATCTCTACAATAAAATAAAATAAAATAAAAAAATTAGCCGGGCGTGGTAGCGCGCGCCTGTAGTTCCAGCTACTTGGAAGGCTGAGGCGGAAAGATCGCCGGAGCCCAGCAGGTCGAGGCTGCGGTGGCCGGAAGCGACACTGCACTCCAGTCTGGGAGACGGAGTGAGACGCCAACTCAAAAAAAGTGCTCCCTCGCTCATTGCTCAATATCTCTACAGTCACCTTTGAAGTGCCCCACCTTGGGAAGCTATGCATTGATGTCAGCACCTAGTCCACCCGTCCAAGCAATTCTGGGGCTCTTTTTCTGGAATGGCCATCGGAGCTGTCATCATATTACCCTTGATGTCCTGAATGTCACCAAATGTCTTCCTTTTAATATTTCCTTTATCTTTGGGTAAAGAAAAAAAATAATTGGGGGCCATATCAGGTAAGTAAGGAGGGTGTTCCAATACAGTTATTTGTTTATTGGCTTAAAACTCCCTCACAGACAGAACGGTGTGAGCTGGTGCATTGTTGTGATGCAAGAGCTCCTTTGGGACCATTTTTGCACACACCTTTCTCATGCCAAGATTTTCTTTTCTTTTTTGAGTTGGAGTCTCACTCTATTGCCCAGGCTGGAGTGCAGTGGCATGCTCACGGCCACTAAGCCTCAACCAGCTGGGGCCAGGTGATCCTTCTGCCTCTGACTTCCAAGTAGCTGGACCCACAGGCATGCCTGGCTGGTTTTTTGATTTATTGCAGTGACAAGGTCTCATCATGTTGCTCAGGCTGGTCTCAAACCCCTGAGCTCAGGTAATCCTCTCACCTCTGCCTCCCAAAGATCTAGGAGTACAGGCATGCACCACACCACCCAGCTAAAATAGTAGATTTCATCTCATGTCAAGCAATAAAGGCTCTGTTGCTTCTGTTTGCTGGTTTGTTCCTTTGGCGAATGGCCATGTAACCAACAGTGGAGTTTTAGTGTCCATTTTCCCCAGGGTTTAGTTGGAGAGGGTGAGAGCCTACATCCCTAAATCTTAGCACACTAAGTATGCAAGGGTCCAGTGAATAAATATCAAAGTCAGGAGTTCGAGGCTGCATGGGACGACTTTGCTTCCATATAGTATCATAAGTCCCCTACATAAAAACAAGTTCTGTTCCAAGAGTGCCTTCGTAAGTCCAACAAGGTTTGCCTAGGTACCCAACCAACACAATTGGCTATACCAGCTATGTCACTGCTGCTTTTATGTGTTTCCAGACATCCCAGGCTTGAAGTGAAGATACTGCACTACTGTACTCTATACACTCCTGTACAGTAAAGTGCACAAAAGCACAACCACTTGTAGAAGATGCATGCATGTAACAATGTACACCAGACATGTGAACTCATGTGATTAGACATGTGAATGCACGTTTGCATCTTTGAAAGTAAGTCCCCTAGTATGTAGGGGACTTACTGCCCAGGATTCTGGTCCTCTGAGGGGCTGCACTCATGTTCTATATGCAAAAGCTTTTGAGAAAGCAAATGAAATACATGTAGGGGTGTGGTGGGGACGGGGGAAACCTGACAGAAAAAAATAGAAGTAACATCTTACCAGAGAGTGGTAATAAAACTAAGACTGACAGACAGCAATTGATTGATCAAAACCATCAAAGTTCTGTGTCTTAACCAATAGAGGCTCACAACCAGCTGGTAAAGTGATATCACTCCTTTTCTTTTTTTGAGTTGGAGTCTCACTCCGTTGCTCAGGCTAGAGTGCAGTGGCATGCTCACAGCCACCACAGCCCTGACCTGCTGGGCTCAGGCGATCCTTCCACCTCAGCCTTCCAAGTAGCTGGAACTACAGGCACACACTACCATGCCCGGCTAATTTTTTGATTTATTGTAGAGACGAGGTCTCACCAAGTTGCTCAGGCTGGTCTCAAACCCTTGAGCTTAGGCAATCCTCTCATCTTGGCCTCCCAGAGTGCTGGGATTACAGACTTGAGCCACTGTGCCTGTCCCTTTTTTTTTTTTAAAGAGAAGAATATGAAGCCAGGTCTAGAATGGAGACATTACTATGTGTTTTGTATAGTCCTGTTTACTCATTCAAACACATGGTCTAGGCCAGGTGCAGTGGCACATACTTGTAATCTCAGCACTTTGAGACTAACCTGGATCCCTACAAAAAAACTGAAAAATTAGCCAGATGGAGTAGTGCACACCTGTAGCCCCAGCTCCTTGAGAGGTTGAGGTGAAAGGATCACCTGAGCCCAGGAGGTAAAGTCTGCAGTGAGCTGTGATTGTGCCACTGCACTCCAGCCTGGGCTACAGAGTGACTCAACTCAAACACAATTTATTTTTTATATAAATAAATGGCGTGCACTACTCCATCTGGCTAATTTTTCAATTTTTAAAACTAGGAAATAAGATGAAAAGGTGGTGTGTGTCTTTTCTGATAAAAGTGTTTATGGCTACATATTTTCCTCTGCTGCTTTAAATGTGTATACCATTGATTCTGATAAGTGTTCTGATTATCATTATTTTTTAATCATAATTATTTTCTGTAATTTAAGTTTTTATTTTTACTTTTATCCCAGAGTTGTTTATTAGAAGGTTTTAAAATTTGCAGATGAAAGGGCTTTTTTTGAGTTGAGTCTCACTCTGTTGCCCAGGCTGGAGTGCAATGCCATTCTGACGGCCACCTCAGCCTCGACCTGCTGGGTTCAGGCTATCCTTCCACCTCAACCTTCCAAGTAACTGGAACTACAGGCACGTGCCACCACGTCCAGCTAATTTTTTTATTTATTGTAGAGACAAGGTCTCGCCAAGTTGCCCAGGCTGGTTTCGAACCCCGGGGCTTAGGCTGGGATTACAGGTGTGAGCCACCGTGCCTGACTTTTTTTGAATTTTTCTTTTAATTGCCATGCTCAGGCATTATTTAACAAGTTCACCTAAGACTATTTAATTAACTAGAGGAAAGTACCTGCATTTGTGCTATGTGCTATTAAGAGATCAGACACTGTGAGGTTATATGCCAGCCTATAGATTTCTGCTCAGTATAAAGATGTACTGCCTTGTAGGACGTTACCAGTTTTTATCTTAACTTAGCAAACTTATCACAGAATGCCATTCTAAGTCAACTACAAATACATTATTTGTCAAAGCATTCTTTGAACCAGCTTTACCATTTGTGGTCTCCTCACACGAAGGTTAAATAAAGCTTTGACAGATGCTCATTCTCTATGGTACAAGAGTCACATTTTAACTTTTTAAAAATTTTACATTGAAACAATAGTCCTTCAAAACTATATTTTTCTCTTTGGGATCCTCCTAATTATGAAACTTAGAGCTACAAGGAAGCCTGCAGAAATGTGTGGTTGAGGGGAACCCAAGTGATCCTAAATATTTCACTCCTGAAGTATTTCACTTTTTTTTTTGAGTTGGAGTCTCACTCTGTCACCCAGGCGGAGTGCAGTGGCAGGCTCACGGCCACCGCAGCTTCAAGCTGCTGGGCTCAGGCAATCCTTCTGCCTCAGCCTTCCAAGTAACTGGAACTACAGGCATGAGCCTGTAGTTAATTTTTTGATTTATTGTAGAAATGAGGTCTCACCAAGTTGCCCAGGCTGGTCTCAAACCCTTGGGCTCAGGCAATCCTCACACCTCGGTCTCCCAAAGTGCTGGATTACAATAAGCGTGAGCCACTGTGCCCAGCTCACTTTGTTTTTAAAAACACAAAATTCCCTAGAGCAGATGAGCATGTATTGAGGCAACACACACTCTTAGTATTAGAAATGAATGGCAGCTGTGCATGGTAGCTCACGCCTGGTAATCTCAGGACTTTGGGAGGTTGAGGCAGGAGGATTGCTTGAGCCCAGAAGTTCAAGACAACCTGGGCAACATAGTGAGACCTCATCTCTCCAAAAAACAAACAAAAAAAAGATGCTGGGCATGGTAGTGCACACCTGTAGTCCCAGTTACTCAGGAGGTTGAGGTGGAAGGATCGCCTGAGCTCAGGAGGGCAAGGTTGGGTAAGTCAGGATTGGGCCACAGCATTCCGGCCTGGGTGACAGAATAGAATGAGACTCTGTTTCAAAAAAAATAAATAAATAAGAAGAAGAAGAAGAAGAAGAAAGAAAAGAAAGGAAGGAAGAAGGAAATGAATGGCTACAACGTACTGGAAAAACTATTCCATAAAACCATGCTTTTTGGAAACACAAAGAGGAATTTCTGTCCAATATTCTCATGGAATTTCTAGAATGTCATGCCCTGGGGGCTGACCTGGGTCCTAGAGGCATTTGGAGCAGATAAGGAGAGGCATGTGTGTGCTCCAAAAACAGGCAACAGCTCTTCCAGAGAAAGGCTACCCCACCCTCCCCATGACCCCTACATGGGGAGCTTCCTGGGAGGGGGAACTGGAAAAGGGGGAACAAAATCAGAGAGGGACGAGAGTGGGAGGCCATGTGGGGGTGGGGAAAAACAGGACAGAGTCTGACTCCCAACTCTTCTGAAGACTAACCAGCCCTGGGCCTCAGTTTCCCCATCTGTAAGGGGAGGGGGTTTAGCCTTTGCTGTACAGTGTGGCAGTCATGGGTCACATATGGCTGCTGAGCACCTGGGATGTAGCTGGTCTGAACTGAGACTTTCTGAGTATAATATGCACACTGGGTTTCAAAGACGAGGTACAACACGTGTTTCAAAATTACGTTGCACATGACAAACATTTACAGTATTTTTGCAAATTAAGAAAGATGTGGTACAAAAGACAATGTAAAATATCTGATTAGTAACTGTATATTCATTACATGTTGACATGATTATATTTTAGATAAACAAGGTTAAATAAAATAGATTTTAAAAATTAAGTCCACAGGTACAGTGGCTCACATCTGTAATCCCAATACTTTGGGAGGCCAAGGTGGAGGAATTGCTTGAGCCCAGGAGTTTAAGGCGAGCCTGGGCAATATAGTGAGACCCCATCTCTATTAAAAAAAAATGTAAAACCAAAATTAATTCCGTTTCTTTCTTTGTTTTTAATGGGGCTGCTAGAGAATTTAAAACTACATTTGTGGCTCATGTTGTGTTTCTATGGGGCAGCACTGCTCTGAAACACCTCCAGGTATAAGTGTCTATGGAGAATTTATTTGTGGAAAACATAGAACACACCCAAATAGTGACGTCAGACACGCTTTGCAAGATTATTATGAGAATTGTCACCACGCCAGTCACTTGGAACAAATCTCTAATCGCACTCCTGTTTCTACTGCAAGGTGCGTAGACCTGTCAGGTGACACACTGTGTGGATGTCCCTTCCTGAACACCTGACAGTTGACATCCTGTCTACTCACTGCCAGGAAGCCAAGGGGACATCACTCATCTCCATGGTTTCTAAGCATCCACAGATCCATGGAAGGATTTACTCAATGACATTTTTGACTCATACGAGGTTGTGGGTTCTATCCCTTAATTGTCCCACCTGCCATCTCTGTCCCCATCACATGACAACCAATTATTGTCTTTGGCTGTATACAGGGAAATGAACTGCCACACACAGAAAATCCTGAAAGCTCACTTGCTGGGACCCATGGAGTCCCCATAAGTGCAAGAGTGCTCTACAGACAAATTTTTGAAAACGGAATGCTTTTCCAAACGCCAAGGACAGACTGCAAGTTAAGGGAATTCAGCTGAGGTAGAGTCCACCATCACTTCCTGGCTTGTCTATTCAGGAGAGCCAGCTTTGAGCAATTTGGTTTCTCCAAAGCAGGTCACAGACCTGGCCTTTGTGGTGCCAGACAGCTCTTCTGTGACTTCTTTGAAATCTAACTACAGGCTTCCTGTTTCCGAGAGATAAACATGGTGCACCTTGTTATCCAACTGAATGACATGACCAGAGAGAGTCTCTTAAATGGAGTCTCTGTTGCTGGGCTGGGCACTTGGGTGACCTCAGCTGGCTTTTGAATCCATTTCAAGGATATCTCTACAGTGTGAGAGATTTTGGGGGCACAAAGGAGTAGGGCCTCAGTGGTTAAGACATATTTTCTTTGTGACCAGTTAAGATCAACTATCACCCTGTCCCAGAGGCTAGGGGAGGCCAGGAGGCAGCCATGTAGCAAGAGAGAACTTGTAGACTTGAGGCTGGGAGAAGGGCAGGCTAGCCCAGGAAGTTCAAAGACACTCCTGGAAGAAATCAGAACTGTCGGTGGGCAATTCCCTCCAGTTCTCTTCCAGCATCATTCTTTGCTGTAAGAGGATCCCTCTCAAGGTCAAGGTCAGGGGGACAAAAGGGAAGATACATTTCTCATGGCAGAACTCCGAGGTAGGAATTGGAGCAAATTTCCTAGCACTTCGTTGGCACCATGGCTAAGCCTTCAAGCATAATATTTCAACCACAATTTGGTCTTTAGACAAAAGAAAACACCAGCTCAGCCTGTGTGAGCTCCACGGTCAGTAGAAAGAGTTGTTCTACCCAGCCTGGAAAGACAGTCAGGCGGTTGACGGGGGAGGGGGAGGGAGAGAAGGTGGGGCAGGGCCTGGAGGCTGGGTTTGGACCCCTGGAGAGACCCATGATGCTGCTGTGACAAGACCAGTGGAGAAGGGGTTGGGGCAGGTAGACGCGTAGCCTAGAAGTACTAGAATGCCAAGATGGTGGAGACTACAACTCTGTCCTGGGCCTAGCAAGGAGCTGAGGTCTTCAAGCAGGTGACATGGTTTGGGGGAAAACAAAGAAAGAAACAAACAAACCTTTTCCCTCAGTGGTGGTGTAGATGGTTATGAGTATCATCCATCATACTTATGGATGAAGACAGGGAACACAATGTTGGGGGTGCAGGAGAGGAAGGGAGGTGTGCATTTGGAAATGGAGAAGGACTTGACAGGGGAGAAGGGGTGGTTTGGGGGAGTCAGAAAAGGAGAGATCAAAGATGACTCGGATACCCCTGCCCCTAATTCAGGACTGCTTAGAGCCGCCCCAGCCCAGACAACGTCTTTCTTTTCTTTTTTTGAGTCAGGTTCTCACTCTGTCTCCCAGGCCGGAGTGCAGTGGCACAATCATGGCTCACCATGGCCTCAACCTGCTGGGCTCAGGTCATCCTTCTGCCTCAGCCTTCCAGTAGCTGGGACTATAGGCGCCCACCACCACGCCTATTTATTGTAGAGACAAGGTCTCACCAAATTGTCCAGGTTGGTCTCGAATCCCTAGGCTCAGGCAATTTACTTGCTTCTACCTCCCAAAGTGCTAGGATGACAGGTGTGAGTCACCGTGTCTGGCAACAGATGACGTCTTTCTTACACAAACGCTTTTATCCAACATACCCTTGATATTTGCTAGCAACAGGTGTTCATGTTTATCACTTAGAAGAAGATAGCTTTGGGTGCTTTGTCCAGGGTGTTACTTCTTGGCCCCAGCTCCCTGCCATGTGACAAACCACCTGAGCACTGAACTCTCCTCTAGCTTGTTAAAAGTGAACCTCCCAGGAGTCAGTACTAAATGTCCAAAGGGCAGTTGACGCCATCCTAGCAGATAACTATGTGCTGTGTCTATGGAACAGTCACAGCAAAGAATAACCACATGCATAAGGAAGAGGAAAGAAAGATAAGAAGCAAAGCTATATCATTTACATGGGACATCTAGCTTAAATGATTAAACAACTTAAGCTCTGCACACACACACACACACACACACACACACACACACACACATGCACACACACACACACATACACACACACAATACAGGCAAGTTAAATCATGTTTGTGAATGTTTTCCTCAGGGGTATTTGACCCAGGATACGTTACAAGGTAGGACTCACCCTCTTCAGGCTCAGATAGGCCTCTCACCTCCTACCAAATTGATCCTTCTTTTTTTTTTTTTTTTATTTGAATTGGAGTCTCACTCTGTCTCCCAGGTTGGAATGCAGTGGCACGATCATGGCTCACCAAAGCCTCGACCTCCTGGGCTCAGGCGATCCTTCTGCCTAAGCCTCCCGAGTAGCAGAGACTATAGGCATGCACCACCACGCCCAGCTAATTTTTTAATTTTTTTTTGTAGAGACAAGGTTTTGGTATGTTGCCCAGGCTGGCCTCAAACTCCCAGGTTCAAGCGATCCTGTTGCCTCAGCCTCCCAAAGTGCTGGAATTACAAGCATGAACCTCTACGCTGAGCCTGAGTCTTTCTTATCGGACAGCCCAGAAATGCAGGCCAACTACTTTACCTGCTGACCTACTGAAAATAAAATAAAAGCACACACGACTTCCAGAATTGTAGGGAAAGCTGGCTCCATGGACATCATGACTGATAGTGTACCGGGCCAGCCGGACACCTTCCTAAGGAATTTTCAAAGGCAATTCTGCCTCTACTCTGGGTTCCTTTTGCCTTGACCTCAAAACCTAACTCCTATGTAAGATACGACTCCACTGTGCTCCTGAGTACCAAAAGGTCGTCGTTATGGGCTGGGCAACGTTGAGACTGTTTGGGTAGGGCTTTGGGTGAAGGAGGGACTTAGGATCACCTCTTTTACCAGGGGAGGTAACTACCTCAGCATCAGACGCAACTCGAGGGACCTGGAGGGTGAGAATTGGGAGACCTAGTTTATGGTCTACAGGAACCCTGAGAGGCTACCCTCCTATCATCTGCTTCCTGTGGGTGGAGGTTACACAGATTTGATTAAAACTGTGTAAATCAGTTGAGAATGGAAACTGCTTATGCCCACACAGCTTCATTATTAGGACTGAGAATCGAGACCATCTGTGTCAACACAACTTAACTCTTTCTTCCAGAATCTTTTTGTCCCAAAAGTCAAGGCAGTAAACCAATAAATAACTTCACTGTTTGCTGCAGGAAATTCCTACAAAATAATTTGCCCTGGAAAACAGTGTGTTCACCTGAAAAAGCAGCTCACATATCAAACAAGAGTTGACTTGTCAAGACTCACTGGCAGTATTCACCAAGCCCTGGCTGTTACGGCACACACTTCAAAAATATCTCATCAGTCCCCCACCTTGAAAACTGCAGCTTGAAGGACTTGGGCCTACATCCCCAAATCCTATAAATACACCTCCCAACTCTCTCTTGCTTAGACTCTAATAAGACTGTATCCTGGTGATGATCTTCACTTCAGCAAATTTAATGAGCTTAGCTTTGCTTTATTATTAATAGGTCTTTCTAATGGAGTTTTGTAGAGTCAATATGGACACAACACATTATTTTTGGTCTCTTGGAAACAGGAAACATATACATAAAAGTTAACTTGCAACTCATAAGGGTTGGGGTAATGATTAAACAGTCATTTTTCCTCAGTAATAAGGTTTTCTCAGGGTTCCTCTTCTGGAGACAAAACCTGGTGTTAGAACACCTGCTATGGCAAATTTCTTTTCATTTTATTTTTTTTTCATTGGAGTCTCACTTTGTCGCTCAGGCTGGAATGTAGTGTCATGCTCACGGTCACTGCAGCCTCGACCTGCTGGGCTCAGACAGTCCTTCCGCCTCAGTCTTTCAAGTAGCTGGAACCACAGGCATGTGCCACCATGCTCAGCTGACTTTGTGATTTATTGTAGAGATGAATTCTCACCATGTTGCTCAGGCCGGTCTCGAACCCCTGAGCTCAGGCAATTCTCTCACCTCTGCCTCCCAAAGTGCTAGGATTACTGGCGTGAGCCACTGTGCCTGGTGCTATGGCAGATTTCAAGCATACAACTTACTTCCATTTTTTCTACTTTTTTACATGACTCCGTGTTTTACAAATTTTCAACAGCGAGACATTAATTTGAGGGTGAGTGGAAGGAACCAGAGCAAAAAGC
Source organism: Tarsius wallacei (assembly GCA_963574415.1). Taxonomy (NCBI): domain Eukaryota; kingdom Metazoa; phylum Chordata; class Mammalia; order Primates; family Tarsiidae; genus Tarsius; species Tarsius wallacei. The sequence goes on along the minus strand of CAUYQG010169402.1, from coordinate 360 downwards.
CACAAGAAGGAAATTAACACCCAAGTGTAAATTAGAAATGACCAAGTCTTAATTAAACACACACACAGTATATAAAATACCCATTTAAAATCTTATCTCAGCCGGGCTCGGTGGCTCAGCCTGTAATCCCGCGCCTTTGGGAGGCTGAGGTGAGTGGATTGCCTGAGCCCGCGGGTTCAAGACACGCCTGGGCAACTTGGCAAGACCTCATCTCTACAATAAATAAAAAAAAAAATCAGCCGAGCGTGGTAGCGCGCGCCTGTAATTCTGGCTACTTGGAAGGCTGAGGCGGAAGGATCGCCGGAGCCCAGCAGGTCGAGGCTGTGGTGGCCGGGAGCGGCCACTGCACTCCAGTCTGGG
>CAUYQG010169401.1:0-22009 GCA_963574415.1 Tarsius wallacei | reverse complement strand
GGCCATCCACTCACCTCAGCCTCCCAAAGGTGCGGGATTACATGCTGAGCCACCGAGCCCAGCTATTTTTTAAACCTCTAAAGATATGAATGCCATTCTTAGCTCGAGGGCTGTACAGGTCATGGCCATACTTTGCCGACTCCTGCTTTATACTAAAAGCCTTTAGCAGAAGGACACATATTTTGCATGGAGTCCTGTGAGTTTTAAAAATATTATGATTAGCCGGGCTCGGTGGCTCAGCCTGTAATCCGCGCCTTGGGAGGCCGAGGTGAGTGGATTGCCTGGGCCCGCGGGTTCGAGACCCGCCTGGGCAAGCAAGACCTCATCTCTACAATAAATCAAAAAATTAGCCGGGCGTGGTAGCGCGCGCCTGTATTTCCAGCTACTCGGAAGGCGGAGGCGGAAGGATCGCCGGAGCCCAGCGGGTCGAGGCCGCAGTGGCAGGGAGCGGCCCCTGCACTCCGGTCTGGGCGACGGAGGGAGACGCCAACTCAAAAAAAAAACAAAACAGTATTATGATTTTGCCGGGCACGGTGGTCCCCCCGTAATGCCAGCACCTTGGGAGGTGGAGGCGGGAGAACTGCCTGAGCCCCGGGATTCCAGACCGTCCTGGGCAACGTGGCGCGGCCTCAGGCCCACAACACATCCGAAAGTTAGCCTGGTGTGGCGGTGCGCGCCTGTAGTTCCAGCCGCTTGGGAGGCTGAGGCGGAAGGATCGCCCGAGCCCAGCAGGCGGAGGCTGCGGGGGCCACGACCGTGCCGCTGCGCGCCAGCCTGGGCGACAGAGGGGGCTCCAACTCAAAAGAAACACAAAACGTAGAAGCGTTATGATTTGTATTGGCGCGTGCACACGGGACAAGACCCAGGGCACAGAAGGGTCTGTGGGCGGAAAAGGAAACAGACCCCGCCCCCCGCCTCCCGCCCTGCGCCTGGCGTCAGCCGTCGTGACCCGTTCCTATGGCCGTGTTACCGTGTCGCGCGTGCATGGGCCTCCGGCGACCTTCTCTGGCGTGGGAGTCTCGCGCCGCCGCCGGGGGGGGCGCAGCGGCCGCTCGGGGCCGCCCCAGCCGCACCGCGGGGCCCCGGCGCGGCCCCCGCCCCGGCCTTCCCTCTCCTCGTGGAGACGCGGGCCCGCCGGCGGCCGGGCGGCCTCGAACCCGCAGACTCAGGCCGGTCGCGGGCGGGTCTCGCCGGGGGGGCGCCCGGCCGTTCCGGGCCGACCCGGAAGCGCTTCCTCCCGACCCGGCCTGCCCCGCGCCGGGCTCGTCGCTTCCGGCGGGCCGGCTCCCGAGGGCCGGCCCGGGGCGGCGTGGGGCGCGGGCCGCGAGGGCGCGAGGCGTGGCGCCGCCGGGGGGAGCGTTCCGAGCGAGCCCGAGCGGCCGGGCTGCGTCCGCTCCCCGCGCCCCGCCGGCGGGCGCATCCGGCGGAACCCTCCGCGCGGAGCAGCGCCCGCCCCAAGCTCCCTCCTCCCGGCTGGACTCCCGCGGGACGCCGGACCGCGCGGAGGCGGGGCGAGGCCGGACGAGCGAGAGGACGGCGGCTTCCTGCGGGCGGCCCTGTTCGGGCGGCGTGCCGCGCGAGCTTGGCGTCTTGTTTCCGACGCGGAAGGAACGCGGTCACCCGCCCTCCCGCCCGGCCCGCGGGAGCCACGAGGGGCGCTTCCGGCGGCGTCCTTCCGGGAAGGACCGTTTCTCCAGCCGCAGGGCGGCACGGTCAGCCAATCAAAGTTGCACGTGTCTGAGGTGTGCAACTGATGTTTCGACGTCCAAGCGCGTTCTGAAAGGATCAAGGATTACGCAGTCAAGCTCAGTAACACACGCAGAGATTTTTAGCGCATCCAGCAGTGTTAAGAGTGTTTTTGTCTTGTTTTGAGTCGGAGTCTCGCTCCGTCGCCCAGGCTGGAGTGCAGAGGCACGCTCCCGGCCACCGCAGCCTCGACCTGCTGGGCTCAGGCGATCCTTCCGCCTCAGCCTCCCGAGTGGCTGGAACTACAGGCGCGCGCGCACTACCACACCCGGCTAATTTTTATTTATTTATTGTGGGGATGAGGTCTCGCCAAGTTGCCCAGGCGGGTCTCGAACCCGCGGGCTCAGGCAACCCACTCACCTCAGCCTCCCAAAGTGCTAGGATTACAGGCGTGGGCCACCACGCCCAGCCTGAATATTATTTGGCATGCCATATCTCATAAAATGTTTTTGGATAATTGGGATTTTAGAATTGTTGAGAAAAAAATTCTTGAGTCACCGGTTTTTTGCTGAATCTTTTATTTCTGTATGATCGGGGAGAAGGGCAGTATCCATTTCCAGAGAATCATTAAGTGCTTAGACTGAGGATGTCTTCCTTTTGTGACCTCAAGCAGTCCAATGTCATCTGCATCCAGGAGCCAACCTAACATGCTGAGGCTGGTGAGGCTGGGCAGTCGTAACAAACACTGACTCAAAGCCTTGACTGTCACGGCCTGAGCTTTGGTACATTTCGTGAAGTGCCTGGAGATACTCAGCTCCTGCAGGTTTGGCAGATTGTCCAGCGTTTGGAAGAAACGTTTGTATCCTTCCTGTGTAATCTTGTGATTGAGTGAAAGATTTAACTGCTCAAGTTTCTGGAAGTCTCCATTGACTGCTGCCTTGGCTACAAAAAACATGCATCGAAAGAACCATAAGGACTTCTGTTGAAATCATGGTGGACTTAGGTCATTCGAACCGACCGCCACCATTCCCACTGAAAGCAGGAAATGCGTAACCCTAAAGGACAACATCATGGACTTCACAGCAACTTGGATGGACTTAGAGTCTGAATACTGAGTGATCCACCACAGAAACAAAGAGCAGAGTACCACATGTTCTCACTCAGAAGCGGACCCTGAACAATTATAATATTATAAGAAAGGGATTGGCAGGAGTGGGAATCTGCCTGGGGAAGGGGGGCACACCTCACCAACAAGGGTAGCTGCACAGTGAACATTTGGATACTGAACCCTGAACTGGACCCCGCATCCTTAAAATTAAAAATAAAAAAAAAGAAAGTAGGAAATGCCCAGTATAATTTCTTTTTTGAGACTGGGTCTTGCTGTGTTTCCCGGTCTGGTCTTGAACTTCTGGGCACAAGTGATCCTCCTGCCTCAGCCTCCCGAGTAAGTGGGAGTCCAGGCATGTGTCACTGTACTTGGGGCAATATAAAATGTTAAAAACATCTCCTGAAAAGCCCCAAAGAGCTGATGAGTTAGCCTGGGCAACATAGGGAAATCCCATCTCTCCAAAAAAAAAAAAGAAAATTTAGCTGGTTGTGATGGTGCTTGCCTGTAGCCCTAGCTACTTAGGAGGCTAAGGCAGGAGGATTGCTTGAGCCTGGGGGGTCACGGCTACAGTGAGCTATGATCACACCACTGCACTCCAGCCTGGACAGCAGAGTGAGACTCCAACTCAAAAAATAATAATTGTCATTATAACAGTTAATAGACCTAAGAGCAGAAATAAATGAAAAAATGTAGAATAGAAAAAACTTTAAAATAAGTATAACTTTTAAAAATAGTTATTTTTTAATTTTTTTAGAGGCAGAGTCTCACTTTGTTACCCAGGCTAGAGTGCGGTGGCGTGATCATAGCTCACCGCAGCCTCGACTCCTGGGCTCAAGCCATCTTCCCACCCCAGCCTCCCAAGAAGCTGGGCTATGGTCGCACACCACCACGCCCTGTAGTCATGGTCTATATTTTAATCTGGGTCATTGCATAACAAAATGTTCCAGTATGTTCACCTGATAATTCATTGAGCCATACGCTTAGGATTTTTGTACTTGTCTGTGTGTATATTAACCTTCCATTTTAAAAAGGAGTACTTTGGAGGGTATGTGGCCAGCTGTCTGAAACACAGGTGTCAAGAACACAAGATCTGAGTGCTGGTATAGCCTCAAGTAGAGACCTTTTTGTACTTCCAAATCTGACCAGAATGAACCTAAACCCACAGGACACTAGAGGGAGCATTATGATAGGAAAAATGAGGAAGAATGTTGAACATTTTTGGAGGGGCAAATGTTTTTCTTTAAATTTCTTTTTAAAAATCATGTAGAAATGATGTCTTGTTATTGAAAACCCAAGAGAATCTGTCAAAAACCTCCTTACACTATTTTTAAGTTTTTATTTCACTTTATGTCACCATCATAGAAGCTATATAATATCTTGATTCCTTCTGTGTATCTTCTGTGCCTAAAACCTGGCACATGGCAGGCACTCAGGAACTTAGTACATGCTTTTTAATGCATCAATGAATAAAATATTTTTAGAGCAGGAGTATAAGAGAAATTTACAGATATGTGGTACCTAAATTTTATCTCTTCCTCTCACAACAACTTTTGGAGGTAGGTATTTTTATTCCCATTATGTAGATGAAGACACACAGGTTCAGAAAAGTTGAGTGACTTGTTCTAGGTCATCCAGGTAGGAGATGACTGAAAAAAGAATTAACATTAAACATTATTCTGAAGTCCAGTGGGCTGATATTCACCCACAGCCTGTCAGAAACTTAGGGCAGTCCTCATTTTGGTAAAAGTGCAGCTTTAAATCTAGTTTCACTTTTATATAGGAATTGCTCAGGCACTACAAAGTCTATAGATGGATAGCAGTGTTTTTGAATGTATGTCAGTGTATTGTTAAACAGTTTTCAGTGAGATGTATTTTTTAGTCAGAAGATTTAAAAGATGATTTGTGTATTTTCTAGACTACCATTGAAAGACATATAAAAAGCCATAAAAATGTCTGAAATGTAAAAACATAATAAAACATTTACATCATACATTACAGACAGAGAGTTAATATATTTGATATCTAATCATCTCTTAAATCACCCATCAATGAGCTGGTCAAAGGATATTAACAAGATATTTAGAAAAATAATCAATATAAGGATATTCTTAATAACATTAATAATTAAAATATTATAAATGAAAATAAAATTACTTTCTGTGACTATCAGGCTGACAAAGATGAAAAATACAATTGAAAGCCAGCACTTTGCAAGATGTGGCAAAACAGGCATTTTCATACTGTGTGGAACCATGCAAATTGCTATTTTTTTTCTGGAAGACAACTTGGCTTTATCTACTACTATTACTACTATTATTACTACTACTACTACTACTACTATTACTACTACTACTACTACAGTAAATGTATTCATGCCATCTGATCCAGAAATTGCACTTTCAGTAATTTATCTTGCAAAATTCCTCTTTTAAATATATAAGCATGTGTGTGTAAAGATTAATTGCAGTAGTATTTGTAACACTGAAAAATTATAATAGTGAAAATATAGTGAAAAGCAGAATCCCCCCTCCAGAAGTGACTAAATCTTTACCAACTGGAGAAAGGATAGCTATATTTCTATATAATACTTTCAAACAATAAAATATTCTACAGATCTAAAGAGAAATGGAGAAGTTTTTGTCATTTGAAAGTTTCATTTCAAAGCTACATTGGCAATAGTATGTCCAAGATATATTAAGTGGGGAAAATCTTGCAAAAAACTTGTAATTGTTTTGTAAAAATATATATATTTAAATCCATATGCGCACCTTCAAATTAATAAAATATATGTAAAATATTAATAATGTTTTAAACTTGGAGGTGAGAACGATTTTCTCCTTTTTACTTTTGTGTTTTCTAAATTTTCTCTAATGAATATGCACTATCTATGTAATATAAAATTAAATAATGAAGATGTATTTTTATCAGATATTATCAAAGTGATTAATATAAGCCTAAGCTACATAATATCCAGTAAACTTAACATGCTGTAAATTCTTTTTTGGCACTATGCAATATAGACGAGGGAATCATTTCAGAAGAATTATATGTAAAATGTTATGAGTGTCACCTTGGTGACAGTGAAAGCTGTACTCACAGACATTTTCAAGAGTTGGCCTTACTTCAGAAAATAAAATAAAAAAATTGAAGGGATTGGCAGTAGTAGGATACTGCCGGGGAATTGGGGGGGGGCACAGCATCAATAAGGGTACCTGATCTCAAACCAGACGAAGCGGGGACCAAAGGGAGGCCCAAACTTTACCTGTACTATGCCCACTTGTATACCTAATCCTGAGTTGTACCACATATCTTTAAAATAAAATATAAATTAAAAAATTTTTAAAAAGAAAATAAAAGAAAAAAATAGAAAAGTGTAAATCCCCAGACTGTGTAAATCAGATGCAGGAGCAATGCCAATGGTATCATCAAGATACGAATGGTGGGGGGAAGCTCATGTAAGACTTTCCACTGTGAAGCTGACGGGATAAAGAGTGCTTGAAAAATAGCCCCAGATCTCACAGAGGCTTACTGACCACAGACATTGAAAGTGAAAAATGTTAAGAGAAAAACCGGTCTGTTCTCTGGAAGAGAGGGCCGAGGATAGGGTGAGGGTCAGGGATGGCTGTTACGTACATAGCTTGGTAATAAAAAACAGTCTTTTGACATTCAACACTGACATTTTGAAGCAGCCTTTGCATAACAGCTGCATTAAATCAGCCTTGTCAAAATGTCCTGCTTTCCTCTGAGAGAAAGGGCCTCTGCAAGAAAAAAATAGTATGCAGGATGAGAACAAGCATGTTATGAGGAACCTGGGATTGAACAGAGACCTGAAATAAGAAAATCCTACCAAGTAAGTAGAGTAAAACTTACCCAAACTCTGCCTTTAGTGATTAGGAAAATATGACCATTTTCTAATCCAGTTTGACAAAACTGATCATATATTTGTCATCAATTATTATTTGTCTTTAAAAGAAGACCAACAATAAGAAGGATAATAGAAATATCTCAGAGCTACAGTGAGGTGCCTTCCTAAGCCCCCTAAATAATTTGGAAATAAGTATGCAACTTGAAAGTTAAAGACTAACAATCTACTGGCAATGTTGATTTTTATTTAGCTTTGAGTCTAAAGTTGAAGATAATCATTACATGTATTACTGAAGAATTTGTGTATCACTCCTTTAACCAAGGGGAACTGGCAGTAATCCTATAGCCGCAGGGATGAAAGGCACTGGCATTTATTGAGCAAATTCTAAGCCCTGTCCACAAGACACATTAGGAGGCTTGGGATAAAAACAGACGTCAGAAGTCCTAGGGAAAATGTGGAAAGATATTTTTGGAAGAAAACTGAGGAATAGATGACATAAGTATGACTCATGAGGTGGCAGAACTTAGGAAAGATACAAGAATAATGAAATGAGTTGGAAAATGACTCAAACACATCTAGATAAAATGGATCTCTGGTCCCTAAGAAAAGGATATCTGCAGGGGAAAATGGTTTTCATGAAGTACCAGACTACACAGCATTTTTGTGGATAAACGGAGGCCTGTAATGAGAAAGACTACTGGTAGTCAGAGAAGCCTGGTGCAGGGGCAGTAGGCAGAACTTTGTTGCAAAGGACTGTATATTAGGGACACTGAATTTCAATACCCATGGAATACCATGCACTAGTATAAACAGACGACCAAGCAACAGATGGGATAGAGATGTCTCAGCAGATTCCTTCTTGGACAAGAGATTTGGATACCAGAATGCCTCCCCAACAATGTTCCCATAATATATAAGACTTCACACCATAGAGCTTAGGCCCAGCTCCAGAAAATGAAGGCAAAGTGATCTAAGAGAATTGTGTATCTATCTGGATCATCGTAGGCAGTGTATCAGACTGAAAATTAATTAGTGGATACTCAAGACCAAAATACAGTCTGCATAAAAATAAAATAAAGGGAATAGCATGATTGTTAACGCAAACCACTTTCCTCTGACTTTGAAATAAAATGAAAGGCAGATAAGTAAAGTTTTCACAATATATATGTAAATAGTGGTCAGTGTGTTTAAATACTGTAAGTAGAATTTCTATATATATATATTTTTTGAGTCGAGTCTCACTCTGTTGCCCAGGCTGGAGTGCAGTGACACGCTCACGGCCATTGCAGCCTCCACCTGCCAGGCTCAGGCGATCCTTCTGCTTCAGCCTTCCAAGAAACTGGAACCAAAGGCGCATGCCACCATGCCCAGCTAATTTTTTTTTTATTTATTGTAGAGAAGAGATCTTTCCATGTTGCCCAGGCTGATCTCGAACCCGTGGGCTCAGGCAATCCTCTTGCTTCCACCTCCCAAAGTGCTGGAATTACAAGCGTGAGCCACCACACCCAGCTGAAAGCAGTATTTCTGAAGAGCAAAAATTATAGTAGCATGATTAGGCAAATCTCTAAATTAGTGGGAGGAAACAGAAAATAAAATTTTATTATCTCCTAGTTTTATTTTTCATCTGACATTCAAAATTTGAGGTTTCATTCTAACACTAGCATAATATTAGCCACTTTTATAGGTTAAAAGGAGTAAAAAATCCTGCCAACTAGAAAATGAATCAAAGGATTATTTATGTTTGCATTTTGCAGTAGCAGCAGAAACAGGTGGTTGGCCTGGACCATTACTTCTGAGTGCTGCTGCTATACTAAGGAGTTATTTGTAATACTGGTGCCAAGTGTTAGGAAATTAAAACTATTTTTTCCTGCTACATTTTAGTGTCCTGAACCCTTTCCATTTGTGAAGAGATAATTACTCCCACTTCCAAGAGATTGTAGTGATTTACAGACACCCACGAAACCTCAGTATCAATTCCAATAAAAAATGCTGATCACTAGCCAATGGCAAGGATCCATTTATAACAGTTACTCAATGAGTAACACTGAATTGAGAAATGAAAAACTCTTGAACACTGATTGCTTGGATATGCAGGTACATGTGCTTCAAAGCCCTTCCCTTACTCATGGTTCAATCTTTTGTATGAACTTCACCATCTGCTAGATCAGGGGTTTGTAATATGGCCTGTGGGCCGAATTCATAACCCATCTTCTGTTTTTGTACATAAAGCTTTACTGGAACACATCACACCCATCCATTTATAGACGGTCTCTGGCTGTTTTTGCATTACAACAGCGTAACTGAATAGTTGAGACAGAGACTGCATGGCCCCAAAGACCAAAATATTTTCTATCTAGTCCTTTACTGAAAAAAATTGCCAACTCCTGGGTTGCATAGTCCAAACAGATATGGAACAACCAATATACGTGCTTCTTTCAAGAGGCCCACTCCCTGGTCAACTTGCCAAATTCTTTGTTCTTTCTGTCCACCCTATATTTTTCTGGAATTATTTACACACATCTGGGGACTGAATGTCTTCATTCTCAATGAGTTACAGCCTTCTTAGAGACAATAGGCTTATGAGATTTATACAACCCTTATTTCTTTCTAAAGAATATGTATATATTCTTTGAGTTGGAGTCTCACTCTGTTGCCCAGACTGGAGTGAAATGGCACGATCACGGCTATCACAGCCTCGGCCTGCTGGGCTCAGGCTATCTTTCCACCTCAGCCTTTTAAGTAGCTGGGTCTACAGGCACCTGCCACCACGCCCAGCTAATTATTAAAAAATTTATTGTAGAGAGAAAGTCTTGCCATGTTGCCGAGGCTGGTCTTGAACTCCTGGGCTCAGGCAATCCTCTCGCCTCAGCCTCCCAAAGTGCTGGGATTACAGGCACGAGTCACCACATATTTAAGAATATTTTAACAGACAGCAAACCAAAATACACCATATCAAACCTGGGTGAAGGACATTGAATCCTAATATTATGTCATTTTGTCAAGCAGCACCTAATTAACATATATGGATGACTTAGGCCTGAAGGCTTCTCAACACAATACAGATGTCTAGGAGAGGGGAAAGCTTAACTGTGTCTGGATGAGGGTGAGGAGAAGAGATGGAATCTTTGTAGTAGAAGCTTGAAGTAAATGATTCGGTAAGGGGCTTTTTAGGGTTCTGGGAAAGATGGTGCTTCAGATTGTACTAATACATTTGGAGAACGATGTAAGTTTGTAAGGGCTCTCGAGACTTAAAAAACTGTGCAAGGTGTCACTGGACCATGGGCTTTCTGGCCCACCTCATGAAAGGGTCTCTCATACATAGGGGCCTCTCAGAAGGGGAGACACCAGCTGTGGGTTGCATTTTAAAATTCTAGGAAACAAGCTCCACAGAGGGTTTGTGTTTATATTATGAGTCATAGCAAGGACAGGTAGTGGGTCTGGACCTTGACGTCTGCATATGATGTCTCTGACTGCCAGGATTGTTCTAAGGAGTTGTTTGTAGAAGTGAGTTTGAAAAAAAATGAGGGAATAAAAAGGCCTCTTTCTTTCAGTGACCATTTTATACTTTGGACTCTCTCCTTCCATTTGTTAAGGACAAATGATATCAATATACAAAGGGTGTTGTGGCAACTTAAACTCATAAGCAAAATATCAGCAGAACCTTCAGTGAAAAGTACTGAACACTAGTTACTACCAGGGCTGGGGATAATGTGAAAATGGATAAAGAGATAAATGAATGAAGGATAGGGGATACCATGAATAATAAAAAATAATAAACACCCATTTTTTCTCAAATGAAGAGTAAGAATTCAAATGTTGGCTGCCCGGAAACTCCACTATCTTGGCTTTAAAGCTCTCTCTTTTATTCCTAAACTTTTAGCTCTAAAATTTTATGTGCCATCTGCCAGATGTCCTAGCTTGTCACTATAACAGCCATTAACATTCCATGCATCCACTTCTCAGTAAAGATTGACATCAAGACCATATTACACAGAACTGCCAAGGAAGCCAGACCAAGTATGATTTCCTAGGCCCACTGAAGTTTGTTGCCTTAATTTATTTGACAAAGACCAGAATTAAAGAACAAGAAAGAAACCTTGAAAACATGACAACAAAGAAATAGAAAGACACAGAACTGCTTTAGGCAGAAACACACACACATACGCACACACACAGAAATTAGCAGCAGGATTTGTTCTGGACAGCTGAGGAAAAAAGCACCCCCTGCACTGATGAGGCTTTTATCTTATAGCTCATTATGAGCCCAGGGGAGTCTGATGAGGCACAAGGATGTGTTTCACAGTTCTGTAATAAAACTCAACCTGCAATTTGAGCTAGAGGACAGCAACAGCAATTAGCACCCAGTGGAGTATCTGACTCATACTTAGTTCTACTTCTATTAAAATTTTCTTTTTCATTTTGAACTAATTTATGAGTATGGAACTAACAGTGGAGAACATCAAGCCTCAAATAATTTTTCAAACTTAATTACCTTCTGGTTGTGGTATATTGTTGGGTAAAATAAATAGTTGTGTTTTTGAATGATGGGACCATCCTGAACCAAAGAATTCCCCTCTGCATTGTGCCCAGCCTCAACAGCCCAGTTTCAGTTTGAAACAGCATTCAACAGCATCACCTTGAATTCCATATCTTTGCTGACATGATTCTTTCTGATAATGCTGCGTCATACACAAGCACTTACTTAATGTTTATTTTCTTGGTGGTGGTAACAGACATGCTATGCTTGTCAGTGGGCTAAAGAGGCTAGGGCTGGATACTCTAGGAACTTATTTTCCCATGGCAAAGTCCTGGAAGAGAGAGAGCACAGATTGGGGAAATAATATGGCTTGATGTGAATTCTGGGCTCTCCACTTATATCCTGTGAGATTCAATTAACAAAATGCAAGAATTTTCATCTGAAGAATTGAAATAATAAATTTAGCCTATACACTTAAAGTATTAAAGGAGAACAGCCTCTGAAAAGTTTGTAGCACGCTAGTAGGCACAGATCACATGAGTTTCCTTAGTTCTGTAGAGGGCAGGCTGCATGTCTCTGGGTGTCATTTGTGTTTCACAGGGTTTTTTTTTGACATTTCATAAATAATTAGCAAATGTGTGCCTAATGTGCAGTTCTCTTTTATTTTTGCAAATTGATTTCTGTTCAAATAATTCGTTCACCTTAACAGATCTTCCCAGCTGAGAATCCAGAATATTTGCTCAGCTGAGGGACTCGTGGATCTTTGCAACATTTCAAGACAGCTGGGCAAGCTCCCCAGTTTGATTCTGGTGATTAGTCTAGGCAAGCAAAGAGGAAATGACTCATGCAAGGTCCTGTTATCAGTGATGTTTCCAGTCCTGAAACCCAAGCAGTTATCCTGACCTTCACTCCAGCATCCTGCCCAGCAAACGTACCGCTGTAGCTTTGTTCTTTCATAGTCTTACTGTGGCTAAGAGAATAGCAAGGACACCCATATTATGTGCTTGTCTGATGTTTGCCCTGAAATACAAAAGGAGGAAAAGTAGAAAAAGTCAATAGAAAAAAGATGAATATTGTCCCCCTCTTTGAATTCAAAATGCAATTCATTCCATTCAGTTGAAATATATGTGTTTTTTTAAGGTAAAAAATGATTGAATATCAACAATTTCATGTGGTCTGGCCAATATACAAAAGAATGCACTATATTTCGTGCACAGTGTAAATGTGTATTGGTTTTTCTTCTCTGCAGCAGTTCCAAAAACTTTTTATAACATAATTGTGTATTTCATTATGATTGCCAGCTCTGCTACAAAAGGGTGGGGATGGGATGACAAGAAAACTTCTGCTTAGTGCCTAGTATGGGCCAGAATCTCTGTTAGGCATGTTATTAACGATTTTCCTTAAAATGCTCAAAAATTCTGTAAGTAGATATCAGGATCTTTTTAAATACTCATTTTTCATCACGTATGCTCTGTGAAACTCAGATAAGTTAATTACATTTTCCATGATTATAGTTAATAAGAGACAGAACAGAAGTTTCTTAATTTTTAATTTTAAAGATGTGGGGTACAATTCAGGGTTAGGTATAGAAATGTTCATTATGCAGTTACCCTTATTGATGAGCTGTGCCCCCCGGCAGTCTCCCTCAACTGACAATCCTCTTCCCCGCTCCCCTGGCAGTTTCCTACTACTGCCAAACCCTTTCTTATGGTATTATGATAATTGTTCAAGGTCCGCTTATGAGTGAGAACATATGATACTCTGTTCTTTGTTTCTGTGATAGATCACTGAGTATGATAGACTCTAAATCCACCCAAGTTGCCGCAAAGTACACATGTTTGTCCTTTATGGCTGTATACTATTTCATTGTGTATATGTACCACATTTTTTAATCCAGTCCAGCTTCAATGGGCAGCACGGTTGGTTCCATGTTTTTGCTATTGTGAATAGAGCAGCAACAAACATGCGTGTGCAGATATCTTTTTTGTAGAATGATTTGAGTTCCTCCTGGTATATTCCCAATAAGGGGATTGCTGGGTCATATGGAAGGTCAATTTCTAGTTCTTTCAGAAATCACCACATTGTTTTCCAAAGAGGTTGCACTAGTTTGCATTCCCACCAGCAGTGTAGAAGCGTTCCTTTTTCTCTGCATCCTTGCCAGCATCTGTTGTTGTTTGTTTTATTAATGATGGCCATTCTTACTGGGGTTAGGTGATATCTCACTATGGTTTTAATTTGCAACTCTCTAATGATGAGTGAGGCCGAGCACTTTTGCATGTTCCTGTTGGCTGCCCGTACATCTTCTTTTGAGAGGTGTCTATTCATATCTTTTGCCCACTTTTTAATGGGGCTGTTTGTTTTTTCTTCCTTTCAGCACGTTTGAGTTCCTTGTAGATCAGATATACAGTTGGCATATATTTTTTTTCCCATTCCGTGGGCTGTCTCCCCGCTCTCTTGATGGTTTCTTTTGCTTTGCAGAAGTTTTTCAGTTTGATGAGGCCCACTTGTCTATCTTGTCTCTTATGGCATGGGCACTTGGGATTTTGATTAGGAATTGGTTGTCAGTCCCAATTTCCATAAGAGTATCTCCTGCATTTTCTAAGATTCTTATAGTTAGAGGTTTTACATTTAGGTCTTTGATCCATTTAGAGTCAATTTTTGTGTATGGTGATAGGGAGGGGTGCTGTTTTAATCTTCTGCATGTGGTCAGCCAGTTTTCCCAGCACCATTTACTGAATAGATTCTCCTCTCCCCTGTGGTTGTTGGTGGAGGCTTTGTCAAAGATGAGTTGGTTGAGAAATTGAGGCTTTGGTTCTGGAATCTCTATCCTAGAACAGAAGTTTTAACATAGTTGTGTCTGACTTAGCCTAAGCACTTGCCATTTTGCCATATGGGGTTCCTTTTATAGGTAAACTGTTATGAGTCAAGACCAGGTTGGTCTAAACTTGAGTATAGTCCCAGGTGAGGTCTTAGACATTCAGATGATTAATAATATTTGTCTTCTCCAAATGAGCATGTGTAGTGGGCAGTTTTCCATATGAGTTTGGAATAAGAGAAATAAGTTGTGGGATGGAGCTATGGAATTGGATTTTCAGTGTCTGACATAGAATAAAATTCAATAAATACTTCTTGAATGAATGAATTATTAAATGAATTGTAGATATTGAGTCATTAATAAGATTGAGAATAATCTTTTTATGTATATAATTTTTCAAAGTCTTTGAGATCATACTGTACAAACTGTTTCATAATCTTTTAAAATTAATTTCTATCGATTTTGTAGTGAGTACATTTCAGGATATAAAATTCAGCGGGTAAAGGCATGTGTCTCTCTTTTTATAAAACTGATTTTAGTATACATTTTGAGCCCCATTCTTCCTGTTGTAGAAAACCTGATCTTTCTAATAGAGGGTAAATTCAGTCACCTTAGGGTTTGCACAATAAATCCAGCATGAACTAAATCAATTTATGTTCAAATCTAAGCCCCAGGGGCATGGAACTTATATTGTATCATAGAAACCTAGGTGGGAGGGGTAGATAAGAATGATTTGGCTGGCAGCAGTGAGGCCTGAGAGAACAAATAACCACCCTTAAATGAGGGAAGTAAAAAATCTACCCAGTAACCAATTGTATCCACCTGACAATAGGGAGACCTGGGGAAGATAGCACTCATTTGCTGATTTCAGTATGGAAATTGCTCTTCTAGACAAATTTTGGAAAACAATTATATTCCCTTATCTTCTTTGAGGGAGTGACATGTAGATAAGAAATGCATTTTCTTTGTGAGGAGACAAGGCTTTTCTATGGGTAGGAAATATGGCAAGAGGAAATATTATCTGATATATTTTCTGCCCCTTCGCATATAACTTTTACTCTCTTTTTGTCTGGCTACCTGGGATACCATAGCCTTTCAAGAATTCTGTGTGTTGTCATAATGTGGGTACGGTATAACAGAGATGGTTTCATTTCATTTGATGGCCTGAGAAGGCTAGAGGTAGGTAGCCCTACTCAGTTTCCTACATCCCTCTGAAGTGTAGGAATACAGTCCAGTTGTTCTGGGTTTCCAAAGTTAGCTGAGCAAGACTGCTTAGAGTCCTGAACCAGTCTTATGGTCAGGATAGGAAGTTGTAGCATGACAACATGAAGCACATGTTTGAGATTTAGATGGGAATTCAAGTATCTTGGGGGAATGTCATCAAGGACAGGTAAAGATCAAGACACTGTCTAAAAGCTCTGAGAATATAGATGCCATATGAGGAGAAGCAGAAGGTGGAGGACAGACATATATTGATTAAATTTATCATAAATTAACCAAGCAATCCAAGAAGGAACTGAATTTGCCCTGGATTGGAGGCATTATACTTCTTATTCGCAGCTGACTGGGGGGCTCAAAATGAAAATTAGATTCAGATACAATATTAAAAAGTACAAAAAGTAACACTTCTTGTACACTAGAATGTTTGTGGCTTAAAAATTAATGCCACTGGGCTCGGTGGCTCAGCCTGTAATCCCGCGCCTTGGGAGGCTGAGGTGAGTGGATTGTCTGAGCCTGTGGGTTCGGGACCCGCCTGGGCAACTTGTCGAGACCTCATCTCTACAATACATCAAAAAATTAGCCGGGTGTGGTAGCGTGCGCCTGTAGCTCCAGCTACTTGGAAGGCTGAGGCGGAAGGATCGCTGGAGCCCAGCAGGTTGAGGCTGCGTTGGCTGGGAGCGGCCACTGCACTCCAGTCTGGGTGACAGAGTGAGACTCTAACTCAAAAAACAAAAAAGTTAATGCCTATCATATTTTTCTTTCTTTGTAAATATGATATTTATTTATTGGAGAATTTTTATAAGACATAGCAGAGTTCAAGCTCTTGATCAGAGCCAGAAATGAAACAAACATCTCCAACGAAAGAGGGAAAATGGAGTGAGGAAAAGATCATCCCCTTAACCTAGTAGAGAACTGTCTAGAAGGCTGTTTAATAAAGAAAATATTCCTAGAACCCCCAGTCATGTTCAGAATGCTCTGACATGGAATAAAAACACACACCTGTTGTAAAAAATTTAAATAATGCAGACATGTGTAATCTGAAAGGTGAATCTGCCTATATTTTGTCTTTTCTCCAAAAAATATCCTTTGATTAAAAAATTCCTTGATAATTTATTTGCACTTATTATACTAACACCTACATACATATATACACACATAAAGTGTTTATATTTTCAGCCTATACCACTATTGATTTGGAAGGGATTTTTATATGTATATATAAAAGAATACTGATCACTTAAAACATTTTTTTAGAGATGAAGTATGTCTATGTTGCCCAGGCTCGCCTCGAGTCCCTGGGCTCAAGCAATCCTCCCACCTCAGCCTCCTCAAAGTGCTGTGATTACAGTTGTGAGCCACCATGTGCAGACAAGGATACAGCCCTCTTTTATAATACATTTTGCAAATCGTTTATATCATGTTTTTAATCTTATGGTGATTTTTGCCACATGGGATGTGTTAAAATTTGCTTATAGGCCAGGCACAGTGACTCAAGCCTGTAATCTCAGCACTTTGGGAGGCCAAGGCGAGAGGCTTGCCTGAGCTCAGGGGTTTGAGACCAGTCTGGGCAACTTGGTGAGACCTCATTTCTACAATAAGTAAATTTAAAAAATAAGTCGGGCATGGTAGCTGATTCCTGCAGTTCCAGCTAGTTGGAAGACAGAGGTGGAAGGATCACCAGAGCCCAGCAGGTCGAGGCTGCAGTGGCCATGAGCATGCACTTTAGCTTGGGCAACAGAGTGAGACTCCAACTCAAAAAAAAATTTGCTTATGTACAAAATTCAACATTAACAAATTTGGATCAAACGCTTGCGCATTCACCACTCTCTTGATTGTATAAACCTGAAAGTCAGTTGAGTTGCTGATTAGAAATCTGTAAGATTAGACAACTAGGAAATGCAAGACGTAGTGTCATTCCTAGTTTTGAATCCCTGCTCTCATATTTACATACTTGGTGATCTGGGATAAGTAGCTTATCTAAGCCTCTAATGGTTTTGCTATAATTAAAGGATATAAAATAAAGTTACTTCTATGTAGTTGCTTCATCCTACCATTTTAGGCCAATGGGCATAATTCCACATCCTCTGTTGACATCACCATTTTATCTTCAACATGCAGCCTAGACATTAGAACTAGCAAATTTAAAACAACTAACCCCTGAATACTGGAATCATATCCAACACAATGACAGATAGGGAGAGCAAGAGTTAGAACCCTCTAACTGCCATTTATTAGGTTCTTATTCCTAGAAAACATATTTACCCTCTGTAAATCTGAGATTGATCATTTGTAGCATGTGAGTTATGCTGTCTTCCTTAAAGATTTTTTCCAAAGAAAAAAATGAAGTAATCTATGCAAAATGCCTGGCATGTGCTAAAGCTTCCAGAATGTTATTATCTAACTTCACAAAGCTTTCTTTTTTCCATTACAGAAATGACTTTTGTATAAACTAAATAGTATAGTGGTCAAATGGTCAAACCACTCCGCCCACTCCCACAACTTAGATGAGTACTAAATTGGATCTGAACTTTCTGTCACTGTGTCAAGCAGCACCTAATTCACAGGTATGGATGACTAAGGTCTGAGAACTCCTCAACAGAATACAGATGTGTAAGAGAAGGGAAAGCTTGAGTGTCTCTGGATAAGAATGAGGAGAAAAGGTGAAATCTTTGTGGCAGAAGCTTGAAGCAGGGTAAGGCACTTTGCCTGTGGTTCCTTAAGATGGCTGCAGCAATATCTCCCATTCTACATGTTCTTTTGGAATGGGACTTTGCTTCCATCCCATTAAGAAGAGAAGTCTATTTTCCCTTTCCTGGAATTTGGGTTACCCTTTTGTTTGATTTTGATCAATAGAATGTAGTAGAAGTAATGTGGTGTTTCCACAACTGTACCTAAAGGGGTCTTCAGCTTTCACTTTTGCCTCATGAAGTTCTCTTTCTTGAAGCCTAGCCACCATGCTGTGAAGAGCCCAAGCAGTCATGTGAAGGAGCCATATGGAGAGTTGAGCCTTCCTGCTGCCAGCCCCAGCTGAGCTTCCTGTTTGAAGCGTGTATCAACCTTCAGTCATGTGAATGAGACTATTTTTTATCTTTTGACCATCCCAGCACCCCAGCTGACACCATCTGAAGCAAAAGAGCTACATAGTAAACCCATAGAATTAAGACAGATAATAATATTAATACATTATTGATGTTTTAAGCCTCTATGCTTGGGGTGGTTTGTTGTGTGGCAGAAGATAACCAAGCACTGCCTATGTTTGGATTGGTAGAATATGGGAAAGACAGTGAAAGCTCTCAAGATCTGATGAAACATGACTCTCTGGCCCACCTCTTCTATAAAGGGGCCCCTCAAGAGAAGGGAGACACCAGTTGCAGATTACATTTCAAAATTCTAAAAAAGGGAGAGAGGTTACCTGAAAATACTACTATATAGTTAGTGAGTTATGAGCCTAATATCTGCATATGATGCTTCTGAGTTTTTGTTTATATCCTTGCCTTTGTTTTTCTGAGAGATAAGAATGATCCTTTGGGTTTTGAAACAGAAAGCAAGTAATGAAATGGTGTTATTCTCTCTTATTATCTTATATCCTGGACTCACTTCTTTCACTTTGGAGGGGAAAATTTGACCAACATCCAAGAGATATTGAAGTTTGATACTCATCAACAGACCCTCACTACAAAATTCAATGAAAAAGGCTATACGTGAGCTACTTCCACAATTCAATTTGTTACAAGGCAGGAGGAAGGTAGGAGGGAAGGAAATAAATCTTAGAATAAGAAAAATATATCATTTTAATAGAGAGTAAGCATTCTGAATATGAGTTGTTTGGACACCTTGTTGTCATGATTACTTCTCTGGAATGAAAAGTACAATTGTTCCAGTCACAATAACATCCACTAACATTCAACAGATTCACTCCTCTTTTGGCAAAGACCTTGACAATAGGGTCAGCACAACCAGAACTGCCAGGGAGCCTAGTTTAGGTATGATTTTATACATTCACCTAAAAGCCAAGCTTAAGTCCTTTGAAAAGGCCCAGATTCATGGATAAGAGAGAATTTCCAATAAGAGTACAGCAATAAAACAACAGGAAGACATACAGAAACATCTAGGAGACAGGAACAGAGATACAAACAACACATGTATGATTGTGTATGTGTATTTATAGAACACTACTGTCTTAGAACAATACCTCTTTCGGAACAATCTGTCTCAGAGGCTTGCTGACGTAATTAAATGAACTGACCATATAAAGAAGTTGTCACAGTGAGAATTCCCTTAGCCTGGTCCTTAGTAAGCATCATGTGCTATTTGGGTGGTCTCTGAATTCTACCAGACACCTTGCCAAACATCATGGGCAGTTAAAAGAGAAAATTACTAGAAGACACTTATTGGGTAATTACTTTCTAGAAGCCTAATTTTCTTACAGATAATTCTTCTTAAATTGATTTCCTTATATATAACAGAGCTGTTTTTTTTTCACTTCTGAGAACTCAGAATACTTACTGAAATGGGGTGTCATTTATCTCCCCAACACTTCTAAATGCTTGGAGGTGATTTATTCTGTCATCAGGGATTACTTAGAAACTGGAATTCAGACAGAACTCCTGACTCTTGCTCTTGCGTCCCTCTAGCAGACCCATCACTATGGGCTATGTTTCTGTTATGTCTCTTAACACTCTGAGGCTCAAAGAACACAAGAACCTTCGAAGTAATATGCATTCATTATGTTAATCTAGAAGGTCCAAGTGGGTTAGGAAAAGCGCAATGATTGAATTCTATCAATCAACTTGTCTATTATACAGAAATTGCATTGGATCACATTCATAATGTAAATATATCTTTAATTTTCTTTTTGCTCTTATGTTTATGAATGCTCTCTATAATATAGTTATGCTACTAAGTTCATGGCAGAGTCATTTCTGCTAAGGAATGGAAGAGATGGAGTGGGAATAAAAGAAATGTGTTGATTTTTCAGAAAGAAGGATTGAGTTCATTACATTCCATAGCCTTTCCTTTGAGACCCAGATAACAATCTCCTTGTACAGACCAGGAAATTAAGTCTTACAGAGTCAAGTAAACTTTACTTGTTTAAAAATTTTAAATAAATGGTAGAACATAAATTTTAACCCATGTTTGCCTGTTTTCAAACTTGATGCTATCACTCTGCCCCTACCACATTGCTTGCTATTTAGATGGTAAACTTTCAGAGCTCAAAGACTGTATAATTTGAATTGGTTTGATACAGTGTCCATAGCTAGTTGTGCATGTGAGTATTCATCATGTGCAGTTGTATAACAAAGTCTGTAGCTCAGTAAGAAAGGCCTGTAGTGGAGATATGATGTGGTCTGGCAGTTTCTTGCACTTATTTAGTGTATCCTAAACATATGCTGAATGAATAAAAAAGAAAGAAATGTATTTATTTACTAGTCATCATCAAATTAGCAAATAAAACTGAGTGAATATCTTTTCTTTTTTATTCATGTGAATGAAAACAGAATTGGGGTAATGCTGCATAGGCTGTTTTATAAAATGCCTTTTGTAAATAAAGCAAAGTATATTTCTTTTATCTTGTGAAAAACATTTTAGCAGATATGACAGAGTGTACACTAACAGAGCTATTGCAGGGTAAAAACGGCAACATTTTTAATATTGTCTAGCACATGGTAGACTGCACAAATATTCTTTCTGTCTCCTTGCCTTCCCTCTTTTATTAAATATAATATTTTAACAAATTTTAAAAAGTAAAATTATCATGGAGAATATTTGAAAGCATAACATCAACAAATACAATGTAATTACATTTTTAATAAACTGTGACCTTCAGTGTCATTTCTGTGTTGTAGGATGGATTACCTGGTGAATATGAGAAAAGGGAAAAATAATTATTATGCCATTTTTTAATGTTCATGTGCTTTTTCTGTCTCTAATATTACCTTCTGGTGGATCATCAGAGAATTAGTTTTCTACTGAGTCCAAGAAATAATAACAGTAATAATTCTGCTTGTTAGATGACTGAAGGTAGAAGACCTAGAATTCAGATATCAGACCCATTACCAATTACTGAACCATGGGTGAGTGTCTTCCTCTGGAATGATCTCATTTTTAAGATACAAAATGCTGTATATTATATTGAACAATAAGAAATTGACATTTTTGTTGGTCAAAATGCTCCAATAGTTACTATTTCATATAGTTCATTTTAATATAACAGTAGTTAAGAGTATGGGCATACTGTGATAAGATCTAGGTTTGAGATTGGATTTCACATCAAACCAGTTGAGTTTTCTTTACCTGAGATTTCTCATGTTTTCAATGGGGGTAAGCATAGTATCTACACCATTATGTTTAATTGAAGATTAAATGTAATTTTGCAAATAAAGTGTTTGATATATAGAAAATGCTTAATAAATATTAGCTACATTTATTGTTATTATTCTTGACCTTCTGAGAGCAAACAATGGGGGAAAAGTTATATTTCCAGCTACTAAGATGTTTTATGAAGCAACAATATTAAAACAGGATAAGACTGGTAAACAATCTGAGACACGGTTTAATGTTACAGAATAAAATCTCACTCTCAAAAAGGTATTAAAATGTGATAGACTTGATATTTCTAATCAGTGGGTAACGTGGATTGTTGAAAAAATGGTGTTGAATCAGTTGGTAAGTTTTTTCATTTAAAAATAGAAATTTTGGGAGGAGGGGCCAAGATGGCGACCGGGCAGCGTGGTCTGTGAGACCTCCGCAGAAGAGGACACAGAAAGACTCCAGATCTCTCCCAGGGGGCCTGCTCCCCACACGGAACTTGTCCACGGACACCGCAGAGGCATTACA
>CAUYQG010169400.1:0-11367 GCA_963574415.1 Tarsius wallacei | reverse complement strand
GTTTATTGTAGTAGATGGTTCTTACTATTTTCAGGTATGTTCCCTCTATGCCTAGGTGTTCAAGGGTTTTTATCAAGAAGGGATGCTGGATTTTATTGAAAGCTTTTTCTGCATCTAATGGTATAATCATGTGGTTCCTGTTTTTACATCTATTAATCTATTTAATTATGTTTATGACCTTGAAGATATTGAACCAGTCCTGAATCCTGGGGATGATGCCAACTTGGTCATGGTGAAAGATATTTGAGATGTGTTGTTGGATCTGATTTGCTATAATCTTGTTGAGAATTTTTGCATCTATGTTCATCCGAAATATTGGACTGTAGTTCTCTTTCTTTGTTGGATCTTTACCCAATGTGGGCATCAATGTGATGTTAACTTTATAAAATGATTTGGGGACAGTTCCGTCTTTCTCAATTGCCTGGAATACTTTCAACATGATCGGTAGCAGTTCCTCTTTGTATGTTTTGTAGGCTCCACTGGAAAGCTGTCTGGTTCAGGGCTTTTTTTTGTGCAGATTTTTTTCTTATGATGGAGTCAATTTCCTGGGTTGTTATTGGACTATTTAGAGCATCAATTTCTTTTTGCTTCAATCTTGGGAGATTGTGTGATATCAGAAAATCCTCCATTTCATTTAGGTTTTTGAGTTAGTTTCCATACAAGTGTGCATAGCAGTCTCTGACAGTCTTTTGTATTTCTCTGCAGTCAGTTGTGACTTGACCTTTTGCATTTCTGATTGTGTTTATTTGGGATTTTTCTTTTTCTTGGTCTATCTGGCTAGTGGTCTATCAATGTTGTTAACCCTTTTAAAGAACCAGCTTTTTGTTTCACTGATTTTTTTTCCATTTTTTTTTTGCCTTCTATGTCCTGTATTTGGGCTTTTACTTTGAAATCTGTATTCTTCTGCTGAAGTTAGAGTTTTGGTGGTCTTGTCTTTCCAGTTCCCTTAGGTGATTTGTTAGGCTGTTAACTTGTAATCTTTCTATTTTTCTTGGTGTGTGTTTGTACAGATACAAATTCCCAGTTAGTACTGTTTTCATGGCATCCCAGATGTTTTGGTAAGATGTTTCTTCATTTTCATTTGTTTCCAGGAATTTTTAAAATATTTGTTTTGATTTCTGTGTTGATTCAGGAGTTGTTCAGCATTATGCTGTTTAGTGTCCATGTCTTTGTGTGTTTTGAAGGAATTTTGTTGGTGGTGATATTTATTTGTATTACACTGTGTCCTGAGATGGTGCTTGGCAGTATTTCAATTTTATGAAAAGTGTTTATGCTTGATTTATGACTGAAGATGTGGTCAATCTTGTAAGACATTCCACATAATGATTAGTAGAATGCATATTCTGTGGTTGTTGGGTGGGCTGTTCTGTAGGTATCTATTAAAGCCCATTTGGTCAAGTGTCAAGTTGAGGTTCCAGATCTCCTCATTGATTTTTTTTTTGCCTCAATGATCATTCTACAGTTGTTAGTGGGGTATTTAAGTCCCCAGCTATGATGTGTTAGAGTCAATATCTTTTAGCTTACTTAGTAGCTTTTTTATAAAAGCTAGTGCTCTGTGTTGGGTGCATATATGCTTAGGATGGATATTTCTTGTTGATGGATTAAACCTTTTAACATTATGTAGTGTCCTTCTGTATCTTTGTACATTTTTGATAGCTTAAAGATTGTTTTGTCTGATATTAAGATTGAGACTCCTGCCTTTTGTTTTTTGTTTGCTTGAAAATTTGTTTTCCATCATGTAACTTTGAGTCTGTGAGAGTCCTTTGTAGTGAGATGTGTTTCCTAGAAGCAGCATATTATTGAATCATGTTTTTTTTTCAAAGTCTAGTTTGCCATTCTATGTCTTTTCAGTGGTGCATTTAGTCCATTCAGGCTGATTATTGAGATGTGAGAGTTTATCCTTGTCATGATGCTCTTATAAGGTTCTTTGTTGTCATTGTTGCTGTTTGTTTTTCTTTTGATTTTTGGGTTGATATATGTGTGTGTTTTCAATGTTGCAGTCAGGATGCATGCTGTGTTGAATCTGTTTTCCTGCATTCCTGGAAAGAGCGTGGTCATTCTCTCTTTTTTCTTTCTTCTGTGCGTAGTACCTTCTTAAGTGTCTCTTGTAGAGCTGGTCTGGAGACAGTTAAACTCTTAGGGATTGAATGTCTGGGAAGCAGTTTAATTCTTCATCACTGATGACACTTATGTTAGCTGGGTAGGAAATTCTTGGTTGGAATTGTTTGTCCTTGAAAACTTTGAAGATTGGATCCAGTCTCTTCTAGCCTGTAGTGTTTCTGTAGATAAATATGCTGCAATTCCATCTGGTCTTCCCTGGTAGGCAGTCTGCCTTTTCTATCTTGCTGCCTTTAGGATTTTTTCTTTATATCTATTTTGTGAAGATATAACAAATTTGTGTAGACATGCAAATTACTAATTTGTGTAGACATGCAAATTACTATGTGTCTGAGCTAATCCTTTCATTTGGTGCCTTGCAAGCGTTCTCTGAATCTTTTGTGTTTGGACTGTTGGGTCTCTGATGAGATGAGGGGAATTTTCTTGGATAACCTCATGGAATGTTTATTCTAAGGTGTTCTCTGTCTCCCTTTCAGGTTCAGGAATGCTAATCAGGTGTAAGTTCAGTCTCTTAATATAATCACATATCTCTTGGAAGCTTTGTTCCATCTTTTAAAGCTTCCTTTCTACGTTTTTAACACATTCACTACTGGCAAATTTTTCACTGAGAGCAGATGAAAATAAAAAAAACTGAAGGTGGTTGCCACAAACGTCTGTCATTAAGCACAACAGAAATGGTCTTTTCTAAACTGTCATCTTTTTCACAATACAGCTGACAGTTGCAGACATATCCAGTATTTGCCTCACACACCATTCTGACCAGCATTCTGTACTTTGTGTTTTTATTCAGATTATAAATCCCAAAAGATGGTCTTTCATGATGAGGTATCATGGATTCATCCAAGGGAAGTTTTGATTCAGGTTTGCACACAGTGTTGAAGTTATTTAAAACATATTTTATTACAGGTTCAATTTTGCATAATTTGCTTGGATTTGACTGCATTTCTGCATTATCGGAAAAATGCAAAAATTGCAAATTTTTAGGAATCTATTTTGTGTCATTATTTTTTGAAAGGAAAGGCATCACAATTGACCAATAATCATGTATTGTGGTTTTCTTCACTGTCCCATCTAAATATTTAATGTTAGAAATTTTTTCATCTCAGACACTGTAGTATTGCTACACTTTTTTGATTTCTTTGGACATTTATATCTGTTGTGCATCTGCTCATAATACCTGTTAGTTTCAGTTGTGGTCACTTCTATAAAATCATCTCCAATAAATAGTCTGACAACTTCACTTATACCTTTAGGATGATTTGGATATACCTTGACACCTGGATTACCAATAAACAATTCTAGGTTTCTTTTTGGATCATATTTTGTCCATTCAATGTCTAATTTGTTCTCATCAGTACAAGATTCACTGTCATAGATTATCTGCATTATATTTATTCATTTACATTGCATCATTACATCTCCATCTGTCTCACTATCACTAAAAAGTTCACTGAATTCACCTTTGACCTCAGAAATATCATCAGCATATATCTCTTCATTTTCTATAATTATGCTAAATTATTTTTAATGTTGAAGTATGAAAACCCTGAAATACCAAAATTCAAGTCTACAACTCTAATTGCAACAAAATAATGACCAACTTGCAATTTTTACCAACTACATAAATCAATAATAACATTGCACAGTCAATATCAGATAATTATCTCAATTAACTTTCTCTCTCTTTGCCTGACTATTCATTTTCAAGCAAAATATAATAATACATATATACAACAATGTTGCAGCATTCAGAAACAAATTTTGCAAAGACATAAATTCACATCAGTGGCAACCAGAAACAGAATTTGGAAGGATGTAAATTCACATCAATTGAGAATGAGTCAACAGTTTGGGTTAGTTCCATGTTTTGGTCTTCAAGCTCTGAGATTCTTTCTCCTACTTGGGTAGTTCTGCTTTCCATGCTGTCAGTTTGTTATTTATTTTGTTTACTCTATTCTTTATTGCCATCATCTCAGCTATCAACTCTTTCATTCTTTCTTCTTGTCTTTCTTGGTTTCTATTCATCCTCTCTATCAATACCTTGACATATGGATTTGTGGTTTGAGACCAGTCATTCTGGACACTCATCATTGTTGGAGTTCTGAAGTCTGTATTCCCAGGCACTGTTTTCTCAGAGGTCTGGGGGGTACCCGTGTTCTTCCACTGATTCTTCTTCATTTGTGATGGATTTCTCCTTTTTTCCTCCTATTTAATTCCAATCCTCAGTGTTGCAGGAATCACTTTCACTTCTGTTTGCTCAATTCCTTATTCTTCCTTAGTAGAGCCTATGGATTTGTTCAATTTTGAAACCAGGCTCGGGGTGGGGGTGGGGGGCTTGCTTTTTGTAGTTTTGAAATTTGATTAAGGTATAATGAGGGGAGCTACAGTTCAGAGGCTATCCCAACTTGTCTGCTTTTAGGTCTCCCACTCCGATTGCATGTATCTGTTTGGTCAAGTGTGGAGGGTGGGGTGTCTGTATCTCTGGTATTGTGCACTTAGAGTATCCTCTCTGGGTCAATGATGGCCAATCCTAGAGGGGTGCAGAGATCATCCCTCAGTCTTAGAATACAGGCTTCTCAGAATTACACTCATGCTGTGCTTATCTAAGTTTGCTAAGATGACACAGGAGGAGTGGTTCATGAAGTTTCCTCAATACTGATTTGAGGTTGAGCTTGGTTTGGCAGTGCAGGTCCTCAACACAGGGCAGTCTTGTGGTGAGAAGGAACACATTCTCCTGCTGGTGCCATAGAGCAGTGTAGTAGACTGTCCATTGGCTCTCTTCATCTAGGCTGGAAACTGTTAAAAGGGAGAAATCATGCAGACATTGCACTAATATTTTCTCTGCTTTAGGCCAGCAGGAAATTCTACTTGTTTTTTTTACAAGAGCAAGCTAAGCTTCTGAAATGAAATGGGTGCTGTGTCAGAATGTAGACTTGATTTTTAGGGTTGGAGGCAACCAGACAAAGATGAATTGAATTCAGAGTGTGAGCTTGGGGTCATGTTCCTCTGAATCACAAAGAGCTGGTAGGTCAGTGGATTTTCACTCGGTGGTAGTCAAGGAGCATGGTGTGGCATGTAGGGCATTGAGGCAGCAGTGCTGTGTGGCAGTGTGCTGGACTAGCATGGCTGCCTGGCTCTTAAACCCCTTGAAGATGTTCCTGGCACAGTACAACAGGTCAGCCAGCTGCGCCAGCAGGCAGACCAGGGTATGCAAGCTGACCTGCTCCGGTGAGCAGAAGAGTGGTGGACTTGTGGCCCCAACTGGGATTTAATTTTCATCAGTGGATTTTAATTTCCATTCAAAGTATAACTAATTCTATGGCGCCCTTAGCCACCTTCTATTTCCACCAGTGGAAAGGGAGATTAGGGTCATGACCAAGGAACTTAAGGCCCCAAATCAGCTGACATGTCATCAGGAGATTTTAATATACTTTTTAATTTGGAAAACCCATAGGTCAGCAGCATTCTCTAGTGAAGGAAATGGAAATGTGGAAAGAACAGCACAAATGAAGTAAGCTGTAAATTATAAACTATAAAATAGCTGCTATTTATTAAGCATATCCACCATTTTAAGCACTGTGTCTTTTAACTTGAACAGCAGCAGGTGAGATGAGTCTGCCCACTTTATAGAGCAGGAACCAAGGCCCACAGGTCCCAGCATTGCCTTCAGTAGTGGTTGGTAAGTAGCTGGGAAGAGTGCCCTATAGAGTTGCACTTCTGACCACTGTCCCAAATGGTCTCCTTTCCAGTGACATCTGATCTGGGCAGGGTTAGGATCTCTTCTGTGTCAGAGAAATAAGGTCATGGAAAATTGAACAGCCCAAGTAACTGTCATGGAGACAGGAAAGAATCCTGCTTTTTCTGTGTCCTGGAAATGGCAGTCTTCAGTTTCACTCAGTCACTCAACAGGTTACTGGGTGCTGATCAAGAAATCTAAACAGAAATAGGTTATTCCCTACAATATCATGGATATAGTAGGCTGTCTTTTAAAGATTGAGATGGTAAAAGTCATTTCCTGTGATTCACTCTATTATTCCAACCATCCATGCATCCTTTTGACTCTGCTTCTTACACATTCCCAGTCATATTCTCGCATCACCTTCAACACTGCAGTCCTGGGCTAGTGTACCATCAACATGCTCCTGAATTACACAGTGCCCTCTTCATGTCTCCCACATCAGTTCTTGGCTCTACTGAGTATATTCCCCAAATACTAGTTAGAGGGAGACTTAAAAACAAATCAAATCATGTCACTGTTCTACTAAAACCCTTCCTCAGCCTATCCAGTGCAGTTTGGGTGAAATCCACATTTTTCATAGTGACCTATAAAAATCTGTGCATCCACCTCTGCACCTTTATCTATTTAATTGCCTGTCACTTTCATCCTCTAGCCACACTGGCATAGCTCTTGACAGTTTCAACATAGCTCTTGATAATCTTAAGATCTTGGCACATGTTATTCTCTTCTGCAGGAAAACTATTCCCTAACTTTGACCTGGATTCCGTGCCTATATCCTTCATGGGTATGCATGAAACCTCTTATTCAGTGTTTGCTGCCCTGACTGGGCTTTCAATTTAATGGTAATCTTCCCAGATAAGAATGCTGAAGCCCGGGAAAAGGTGACATGCCCAAGGTCTGGTGATAGTCATAGCTCAGAAGTCGACTCCCAATCTATACCTAGTGCTCAAGCTCTTAGCACGTACACTATTCTTCCCCCTGCATATACGCCCCCAAGAGTCATCTTGATCTTGCTCTTCTTTATATCCTTGTGCATAAGGTTTCTATCATAGCAGCAAAGTTCTGTGTTACTGCATGTTTTCATGTGTGTTTCCTATAATAAACTGTGAGTCTCCTTACTGCTCTAAGGTCCATGTCTCAGTTCCTCATGTGTCTTCACTACCTTAGTATGTCAATGACACAGTGTGTGGTAATATGAATGGAGAATAGAGTTTTCATAACTCTTGCTTATCTTATCAGCAAGAGCAAACCAGGTCATTCAAACAGAAGTGAAGACTGAATGAGAGAACTTAACAATGAAAGAACAAACCCCAGAATGTCATTCATTCCCTGAACTGCACATCATTCCTGCTCTGGAAAAAACAGACTCAGGTTCATGTGTGGGCCATGTTGTAGCACAGAACTCCAAGGTATGAATAAGAGACACTTACTGAGAACCAAGGTGTGATCTGGGAGGGAGAGGTTTTCCAACCTCTATGATACAAGTGTTTAGCTACAGGTGAAGCCATGGCTAGAGCAGAGAACAACCACTAAGGGAGGATGGGGTTTTTCTTTAGTATGAATTATCAGATTGCAAGTTAACATTACTCCTCTGACTGAGTGACAGGCCACTGTAGTTATATTCAAAAAGTCTTTCTCCAGTATGAGGTCTCTGAAGCTGACTGAGGTGTTCCCACGTGTGAAAGACTTTCCCACATTTCTCACATTCATAGGGTTTCTCCTCACTATGAATCCTTCAATAACTGGTGAAGCATGAGCTAAGGTTCACAACTTGTCCATATTCCCTGTACTCACAGGGCTTCTCTCCAGTGACACCTATATTGGATTAAGGATAGCTTGTCACAAAAGGCTTTGCCAACATTTTTTATACTCAAAGGACTTTCCTCCGGTGTTCTATGATGCAAGACAAAAGCAGAGTGGTGAGTGAAACTCCTAAAGTCACTGAATTTATATAGGGCTTTATTTCCAGAATGAATCCTCATGTGTCACATCAAGGAAGAGCTGTCCACAACAGGATTTTCTATTTCTTTGCACTCCAACAGTTTTGACTCACCAGATAAAATCAGAATGATCTGTGAAGGTATTTCCACATTTTCTGCATTTAGAGGCCTTCTCTTTTTTTTTTAAATCAATATTTTTTATTTTGATATTGTGGGGTACAGTTAAGGGTTAGGTATACAAATATGCTTCTTTCAGGCATCCTTGTTGATAAGGGGTGTCTCCCCGCCCCCAAACAGATATTGACTACCGTTAATCCCACCTTCCTTCCTCTCCCTCCCCCACTCCATAGTTTCCCACCACTGACAATTCTTTTCTTATAGTATTACGATAGATATTCAAGGTCTACTATATGAGTGAGAACATGTGATACTCAGATCTTTGTGTAGAGGCCTTCTCTTTGGTGTGAATATGCTGGTTCTCTGTGATATATGACCTGCAATTGAAGGCTTCCACACACTACATATACTCACATGGCTTTTCCCCAATACAGATGCTGTAGGGTTGAGCGAAGAGTATAAGGGCAAGAGGATAGGTGGAAAAGTTATGGATTCCCAAGAGGCTGGGAAGAGGGAAGTCCCTTATTGATCTGAAAGGTATATGGACCCCTGCCCAGTTCTCAGTCACCTACCTGGACAGGAACATTAGGAGGAGCCTCTCTTCATCATATCATGTTCTTGCTCATTTTCTACCATTTTGATCAGTTCTATTTTGGGAAGAGGATACCCTGATCATGAAGAAATAAAACAGCAATATTTGGGTAAAAACAAAAATGAACCTCTATATTCAGTATGGTATGCAAGACAGGAACAAGATCTCAGAATGAGGTTGCTCCTTTTCATGCAAAGAAAATGTCAACCTGCAACCTGGAAACCATGAGCACAAAAACAATTCTTGGGTCACAAGTCTATAGACAGTAATAATCACTATGTAACATTCATTCCCCTGCTCTCCATCCTAAAGAATCCAACACTGTTCAGGGCAAGCCATTTCCCCTTTACACAGAGCCATGGGGTCCTGAAACAGCGACATTTTATTCTAGATGCTATATTCTAATTTACCTAAGTCAGTGGGCCTCAATCTGCCTGGACATCAGAACCACCTGGGAATGCAGCCAGGACATGAGTAGCTTTAAAAGCTCTTCAGGTGCTAAAGGAGAATTGAAAAGCACTGGTCTTTCTGATACCTGACTTTCCTATCTGTTTCTTTTATTTGGAAAATGTTGGGTGTTCTGCTATTCTGGAGCTATGATTTGTGAAGTTCTGCAAAGTGAAGTAAAGAGAATCTTTATAAGCCTGGGAACAACTGCATCAACAGTCTCAGAAAGAAAGTAATCTTTGTTACTTTCTTACTATGAATCTCAAACAAGATGTTAAGCAAAAGACTCCAGACAAAAAGCAGTGCGAATCCATTCACAAAACCTTCAAGAAGTGGCCATTCTAATCTATGGGAATGGGAATCGCCAGAATGGTGTCTGTTGGGGGAACTGACTGAGAGACAGCAGGGGAAGACTGCTGAGGGAATACTCAACAGCTTGATCTGAGTGGAAGTTACGATGAATGGATACACAGATAGGATATGAATTGAAATGGATACTTGGAACAAAACTAATATTCCAAAATGCAATTGTTGTCTTTGGGAAGCAGCTTCCTAGAGGGGAGAGAATTAAGTCCAGAGTCAGTAGCTTTGGGAAAAAAATCCACAATTCACAAGGGTATCATGAGAACCAAATCAGTAGAGCAGTGGGAGTGCCTGGAACAGGGCCTGGCATAGGGTCAATGCTCAGGGGTCATCAGCTGTGACTATTATTATAAACTGCCTTTCTTTAAGTTAACACACATTTTGTTTCGTTACATTGATTTATTTAGCAGGGGAATCTTGTATTGCTTGTAAGTGGGAGAACTAGGTTTCAAATATAGGTTACCATCAAAATAATACAATAAAATCAAATTAACGCTATAACTTCTAGCAAGCTTATGTGGCCTGCCTTGTGCTAGGAGTTTGGGGCTGCACTCTGTTGACAAGGGAAATTAACAAAATTTAGAAGAGGCATCAAAGACTCATCACTAAACCTAGACTTTCTCCTGATAACAATCAGAAAGCAGGAAAGAGAAGGAAATGAATCCTTTCTCAGGGTATTCATTCAATGCCCATTAATATGTCTGTGTGGCCGGGCTCGGTGGCTCAGCCTGTAATCCCAGCACTTTGGGAGGCCAAGGTGAGTGGATTGCCTGAGCCTGCGGGTTGAGACCCGCCTGGGCAACTTGGTTAGACCTCATCTCTACAATAAATCAAAAATTAGCCGGGCGTGGTAGCGCGCGCCTGTAGTTCCAGCTACTTGGAAGGCTGAGGCGGAAAGATTGCCGGAGCCCAGCAGGTCGAGGCTGTGGTGGCCGGGAGCAGCCACTGTACTCCAGTCTGGACGACAGAGTGAGACTCCAACTCAAAAAAAAAAAAATTTGTCTGTGCACTCCCTAAAATCATCTCCTGTACTAGCAGAGGATTATGACCCAGGCCTTATGAAGCAAAGGATGATTGTGTAAGCACTAAGGAAAAAATAAGCGTTTTAATAGAGACTGTGTAGCTTAAAAAGTTGCCAGGTGGCCTGCCTGGACTTTTTTGGAGAATGGCCTATCATCTCAGCCTCTGCTAACTGGGCTGTGGGGACACCTAACTCATCGAAGCTTAACCAGTCAGTTCCCCGCCGGTGAAATTTGGGAATAAGGACCTGAGACTGAAGTCAGCCTGTGCTAGGTATTAGAGTGAAGGTGTGGGGGCTTGGTTTAATTCTTGGCTTAGTTGTTAATTTCACTTCCTGTATCTGGCCCCTCATGCTGCCTGGCTGGACACTGGGAGACCAGGAAAGAGGAGGTGAGACAGAAACACAGCAGAAACTGTGGATAGAAGGGAGGGTGGGGTCCAGAGGTCTTGATAGAAGACATAGGCCTGGAGTGAGAGTATAAAGTGAAGGCTCTCCCAACATGGGAGAGAATTGAACCTCACCGAGTGAGATAAGGAATTCACAGGTCTCCACTAAAACCTCCCCATACAGGATCCTCTGGCTCAGGTCCAGTTGCCCCAACTTCTCCCAGGTGATAGTCATGGCCAAGTACTTGAAGATTATGAACACCTGGAAAGTCAAACAGAGACAGCCACATTAGCTTTGTTGCTGATAGCTTCACAGGCTGTGGTTAAGTGTCTGAAAAATTTCAGCTCTGGATCCAAACTCCCAGGTTTCAGTCCAGCCACTTGCCAGATACATGACCTTAGAAAGTCACTTCATTTCTTTCTCTTTTTTTGTGCATCAAGTATAATTTATTATCAAAAAATGAAAATAAGATGAATGGCCCAGAAACCTGCATTTTGACACCGCCATTTTCCCACTGAGAATCTTAGAAAGAAGTCACCTTTTTCTTTTAAAGAACGAGCCCACTTGCATTCCTGAATCATTCTTTGAGAAAAGCACCAAGTACAACTGACAGCCACGCTTTAAAAAATAAAACAGTGACTAA
>CAUYQG010169399.1:0-13265 GCA_963574415.1 Tarsius wallacei | reverse complement strand
ATGCCCAGCTGATTTTTTGATTTATTGTAGAGATGAGGTCTTGCTTGCCCAGGCGGGTCTCGAACCCGCGGGCTCATGCAATCCACTCACCTCAGCCTCCCAAAGGCGCGGGATTACAGGCTGAGCCACCGAGCCCGGCTTCCCCTAGCTTTGTTATAATTTTTGTTTGTTTGTCTGTTTGTTTTGAGTAGGAGTCTCACTCTTTCCTGCAGGCTGGAGTGCAGTGACATACTCATGGCCACCACAGCCTCGACCAGCTGGGCTCAGGTGATCCTTCTCCCTCAGCCTTCCAAGTAGCTGGAACCACAGGCGTGTGCCACCATGCCCGGCTAATTTTTTTTTTCTTTTTGGATATATTGTAGAGACGAGGGCTCACCAAGTTGCCCACGCTAGTCTCGAACTCCTGGACTCAGGCAATCCTCTTGCCTCTGCCTCCCAAAGTGCTGGGATTACAGGTGTGAGTCACAGCACCCAGCCTCTGTTATCATTTAAAGCCCATTTTTTTCTTCTTTTGTACTTCTTTTATACTTAGAACTGGTCATCTCTAATAATTGATTAAAAGCCATCTAATTAAAAATATAAGAATTTCCATATCGGGTGATACCATGCATGAACAATTTACCCAAGAGGCTGCCTCTGGCATTAACGGCCAGTTAGGATGACGTTCAATCAAGTAATCAAACAAAGGTTACAGCTAGAGCTCAAAACATATCTAGTTTTCCTGATCATTATTAATCTATTATACACTATCACTTGTGAATTTAATTAAAGACTTATTGAACTTGTTATGGTTTTTCACATCATCAACCCACCATAAATTTGTTCTATGTTGAATAAGGCTGGGCTTCCAAGTATCATCTTGCTAAATTTGCTTTTTTCAGGTACTCTCCATAGACAGATGTTTGAAGAGGTCTCCAAACTGTTAACAGTGACAAGTTATCTATAAATGGAGGTATTTAAGATAATTCTCTCCCTCTCTCTGTATGTATTCTCTCTCTATTTCCCTTCTCCCTCTCTCTCCCCACTCACTCTCCCCACTTTCAATTTCCACTTTTCTGTATTGTTTGAATGTTTTTTCACAATTAAGCATATATCTTTATTTTTTAAAACAATTAGGCGATTAAGAACATTAAAAAAAATTGCCTTTCTAGCTTTAGCAAGCATACAGAAATCTAATGGACTTGAAAAACTTGAAACTCAGCCAATTCACACCTTCTCCATCTTTTCAGACTGAAGAACCACTCTCTTTAGAGGTTACTCTCATTTAAATTAGTCTCTCTTAGGGTTTAGCAACTAAAACAACAATAATTTAAGCATAGGATAATTTTTCTGTTCTATTTACAATGTTCTTCTGAATGATTTATTTTATTTTAGACTAATTCTCTAAAAATAGCCAAAAACTATTATTCTCCCTTCATGTTGTAATTTTCAGTAAAAACTATTTTAATTTCTTTAACTTCTTGTCATAAATACTATTTTCCCAAACAGTCTTCATTGCTTTTTGCTGTTTGCTCAAGATCTAAAATCCTGAAGCAAGCAGAAAATCACTTATTAGCATTTTCAATTATCTGGATATTAACAATACCAGTAAAATAAGTTTCACTATGGCAATGTCTATGACAAATAATAAGAGCTGACTCTGCCAATTAATAGTGTAAACAATAATTCATTAAGATTATTAAAATAATAACTAATATCTCAATGTTTTAGAAGCTTCTTTGGCATACAATTATTAAGATAATTAAGTGGCTCAGCCTGTAATCCTGTGCCTTGGGAGGCTGAGGTGAGTGGATTGCCTGAGCCCGCGGGTTCGAGACCCGCCTGGGCAACTTGGCGAGACCTCATCTCTACAATAATCAACAATTGGCCGGGCATGGTAGCGCACGCCTGTAGTTCCAGCTACTCGGAAGGCTGAGGCGGAAGGATCGCGGGAGCCCAGCAGGTCGAGGCTGCGGTGGCCAGGAGCAGCCACTGCACTCCAGTCTGGGTGACAGAGTAAGACTCCAACTCAAAAAAAAAAAAAAAAAAAAAAAAGATAATTAAAAAGTAACCTAAGTAATCATATTAAAACAATTTACAAACCATGATACTTTCATAGCATAGGCTATTAATATATTTAAATGTAACGAAATTGTAAAAATACTTAATATACAAAATTTCAGGTCATTCAGATGTTCTTTAACATAACTCTTCAGATCAGAGAAACTATATTATATAGTTTTACAAGAGGGAAAAGTACAGACTTAGGATCAGGAGATCTAGGTTTTAATCTCATCTCAATCACTAAGTAGCCACATGACTTTAGGAAGAAAAGATTGAAACCGATAATCCTGAACTTCCTGTTTAGCTGTAACAATTCTTGTTCCGAAGGAAAAAAAAAATCCTAAATACAGAACCTAATGAGATTAGGTATGGTAGCTCATGCCTATAATCCCAGCACTTTGGTAGGCTGAGGCAGGAGTACTACTTGAGCCCAGGAGTTTGAGATCAGACTAGGAAACAGAGCGAGATCTTGTCTCTACAAAAAAAAAAAAAAAAAAAAATCAAACAAATTTGCCCAGTATAGTGGCATGTGCCTGTAAGCCCAGCTACTCAGGAGGCTGACTCAGAAGCACTGCCGGAGCCTAGGAGTTTAGTCATGCCAAGGCAATCCAACCTGGGAAACGGAGTGAGACTCCAAGTCAAAACAAACAACAACAAAACCACTAATGAATAGAGGCAATTGGAAAATAAAAACAAAAACGAACAACAACAACCAAAAAAACTAGTATTTTTTTTTTTGAGTCGGAGTCTCACTTTGTCACCCAGGCTGGAGTGCTGTGGCATGCTCATGACCACTGCAGACTCAACCTACTGGGCTCTGATTATCTTTCCACCTCATTCTTCCAAGTAGCTGGAACTACAGGCCCATACCACCACATGCCACTAATTTTTTTATTTATTGTAGCCAAGTTGCCCAGGCTGGTCTTGAACCCCTGGGCTCAGGCAATCCTTTCGCCTCCACCTCCCAAAGTGCTAAGGAATGCAGGCAAGAGTCACGAAGCCAGGCCAAAAGTACTATTGACAATGGGAGGGGGGGAATAATAATAATGACACCTAGACAAAGGGTATATACTGGGACTGTTGCAGGCAAACCAAAAAATATGATCATAGATATAATGTCCAAATACTGTTTTTTTCCTACTTCTATATCCCTAGAAGACTGTTTTCTTAAGTCTGTATCTTGTTCTTTTGTTGGGTTTTTTTTCGAGTTTGTTTTGCTTTGTTCATATATTATACTAACTCTGAGCATTTATAAAGTTTGAATTCTTTTTTGGTTAATGTCATGCACAATACTCTACACATCTTATTTTACTTATTTTTGAGACAGAGTCTTACTCTGTAACCCAGGCTAGAGTGCATGGCAAGATGATAGCTTACAGTAGCCTCGACTTCCTGAGTTCAGGCAATCCTTCTACCTCAGCTTCCCAAATAGCTGGGATGAGAGGTGCACACAACCATGCCCAGCTAATTTTTTTTTGTGTGTGTGTGAAGACAAGGTCTCGCTATGTTGTCCAAGCTGGTCTCAAACTCCTGGGCTCAAGCAATCCTCTTGCCTCAGCTTCCCAAAGTGCTGGGATTATAGGTCTGAACCACCAAGCCTGGCTGTATTTATGTTGAACAAATAGAAACTTTACTTAATGCCCATAAAGAGTAAGTAACCAATAACAGCATACACATTAGCAGAGCTATGGATGTGACTTTATTGCATAAGGTTAATTTTAAAAGATCCTTATATTTCAAGGCAACTGTAGACCTAAGTAGAAGAAAATCAGATTGCTACAATTTTTTTCTTTCTTTCTTTTTTTTTTGAGTTGAGGTCTCACTCTGTCCCAAGTTGAAGTGCAGTGGCATGATCACAGGTCACTGCAGCTTCGAACTGCTAGGCTCAAGCAATCCTCCTGCCTCAGTCTTCCAAAGTGCCAGGATTACAGGTGTAAGCCACCATGACTGGCCCAATTTCTAAATATTTATATTGATTACTCCACTCCTGAGTTATAAAGTTGATATATCTCAATGATCTCTAATCCCACAGTTATAGGTATAAGAGAAAAATATAAAAATTTAAATTTCCCAATGATTATTGGCTATTCAGAAACATGTACCAAAGTTAATGTTCAGCTCTGACATAAGCATACAGTCCTCTCCAATCTTACATTCCAAATTATAATTTGGTTGGAGATACAGATTAATCTATTATCACACTCACCACTAGAACTTTCACAGAAGCTTTGTGAGGCTTGGGCAGAGGCCTTCTCCAGCTGCTGGACCTCTGCACCTGAGCCTAGCTGCTTTGCATTAGCCATTTTTGAGTCTTCT
This sequence comes from Tarsius wallacei, assembly GCA_963574415.1. Lineage (NCBI taxonomy): Eukaryota > Metazoa > Chordata > Mammalia > Primates > Tarsiidae > Tarsius > Tarsius wallacei. The sequence goes on along the minus strand of CAUYQG010169399.1, from coordinate 8,906 downwards.
GTTAATGAGTTATCTGTTTTCTCTTGAGGCTGAGGCTGCTGCATCCCTTGGTCAGGTCTTGGAGGAACATCTGCACTCACTAAAGGCAAGGGAGGCTGTGGAGAGTCTTCTTCTATAGGTTCCTTTTCTGTAGCCACTGATTTCAGATCTCCTTCATATTGTATACTCTTTTCTTCCTCGGTATCTAATCTTTTCTCAGCACATGGTTCTATTTCTGCAGCAACATCCTCCCACAACTGGGAATCTGAGCATTTTTCAACTCCTTCCACAGGTTCACAGGAAACATCAACTCTGGGAGATGGCTCTTTCACATCAACAATGACAACACTTGAGTCCTCTGAAGTAGCTTCTTCCCAAGCTTCCTGATCCTTATGTTCTAATTCTTGGTCAAGTGCTGGCAACTTTGGAGGGGAATCAATACTAATCACACTAGTTTCAACTTCCATAGCTTCTGGGCATTCTTGTTTTGGAATTTCCTTTTGAAGACACAACTCTTGGGACTGAGTTTCAGTCACAGAAAGGTGCAATGGGACACACTGCATACTTTCTTCTTTGGGCTCCTCTCCTTGACTTTCACAAGGAGTCTCAGGGATTTCTTCCACTTCAGAATCTGAAGATCCCTCCGAATCTTGATGGTGTTCCTTAATCTCCATAGCTTCCTCCTGATCTAATACACTAGATAGTGCCTCAGATCGAGTAGCTGGAGAAGGAACTGCCTGACTTCCTGAGTCACAAGTAAGATCAATACAAACATCTTCTGGTACAGTTTCTTCTCTGCCTTTGCAACCAGTGGCTAAAATACTAATATCATCCCTGGTCTCTGTGTCATCTCCTTTTATTTTGTCATCATTCTGACTCATTTCTACTTGGTCATCCTGTGCTGGATTCATCAGGATTCTATCATTTTCAGCAGGAACAAGTTTGGAATTGAGAACTGAAGACACAGGTTCAGTATCCTCAATCTGTGTGTTTTCTCCATCTTCATCAATCCTATGAGAACTCAAGCTCTCCATCTTTGGGGACTGACTGTACTCACTTGCAGAAAGCATCAATTTGCAAGAATCCCCTGTCAAAGATAGCCCAAGATCCTCAATGGAATTCTTTGGTTCTATCTCTGAAGTTTTAGAACACTCAATAGTCAAAGATGAACTATGCAAATCTCCACCTTTCTTCCCATCATTTGACTGCTCTTCCAAACTTGGCGATGGAATAAAAATGTCCTAAGAATAAACAAGAGGCAAATCATCATTTGTTCATAATCATATTTCTTTTATTTCTAATCCTTGGATTCATCTAAAATTTCTAAATCAATTATTCAAGAATTAAAGAACTCTAAGATCATAATCTCAAAAACACAAAGCTCATAATCACCTCTTTTTGTCAAACCAAAAAATAACTGTTTAGTGCCTTTTTTGTAAAATCACTGATATAGAATAAGCATAATCCAAACAAAAACCAAAAAGTATTAACTTACCCTTTTAAGGGAAAGAAGACATTAATATTTAACTGTAATTAGTAAAGCTACTAAAGTCATACCATGGAAATGATTAGCACTCAATTACACAGGTATCCCTTGAACATATGCCTACACTGACAATTTCAGTTCTCACAAAGTAGGAATATGTTCCCACTTTACTTCCCACCATTTCAAAATGTGGTAGTATTCATAAAGCAGTTATTAAAATCCAAAGCTTACAATATCATTAGTCAATAGAGAATTCCAAATTAAAACCACAGTGAAATACCACTGCATACAATAAAAACAACTAACGTTAAAAAGGCTCAATAACCAAGTGTGGCAAGGATGTGGAACTACAACTCTCATACATTTTTGCCAGAAATGCAAAAAGGTACAGCTACTTGAGTAAACAGCATGTATCTCAAAAAGTTAAACATCAATTACCATAGGACCTAGGTATTCTATTTGGTAGGCATTAACCAAAATAAACAAAAACATTTGTCCCAGGAGTTTGGAAGGCCAAAGTCAAAGGACAGCTAGAGCCCAGGAGTTCGAGACTGGCCTAGCCAACATAGCAAGACCTCGTCTCTACAAAATATTGCCAAAAAAAAAAACTAAGCATGGTAGTGCACACCTGTAGTCACAGTTACTCAGGAGACAGAGGCAAGAGGATCACCTGAGCCCAGGAGACCAAAGCTGTGGGGATCCATGACTATGCCACTGCACTCCAGCCAGGGCGACAGAGTAAGATCCCAACTCAAAACAAACAAAAATATGTTCACAGAAAGATGTGCATGCAGGTGATCACAGCAGTATTATTCATAATAACCAAAAACTAGAAGTAACCCAAATGTCTATCAAATGGTGAATGGACAAATTATAGATATCCGTATTATGAAACACAACTCAACAATATAAATGGAAAAAATAGTAACACATATACTAATATGAACAAGTCTCAAAAATACACTAAGTGAAAGAGCTCAAACATAAAAAACCATACACACTTCATGATTCCAGTTATATGAAATTCTTGGAAAATCAAACTATAGTGACAGAAAGCAGATGTGTGCTTGCCTAGGGTAGGAGAGGGGGGTGAGATCAACCACAAAGGGATATGAGGGAACCTTTTAGGGTAAGGAACTGTTCTATACTTTTATTGTGAAGATGGTTACAAATTTGTAAATAATTACCAAAATTCAACAAACTATATATTTAAAATGGTAATTTTATATAAATACCATCTTAATTTTTTTTAAAAGAGAGAAAACAATCCAAAGTTTAGATATGATTTTATGTAAGAATCTACATTTAGTGTTATTTTACCCAACATAAATGCTATAAAACTCTAGGTATAGATGGTAAAGCAATCATTTCCCATGATTTTTAAGGAAATGAGGAATCAAAATGGGTAGCCAAACATTCTGTATATTCCATAACTTCTGGTATTTCAATGTCTGGTATTACTGCTTATCCTATCAGATTATAACAATGGTCATAAATTTGAGTCTGTTCATATACCCTTAGACATGACTGAGTATAAACTGGATTGACATTTCTAAATGGCAATTTGGTCAACACAATAGCCTTGAAATTCTATATATCCCTTAACCAATAATTCTATTTCTGAAAAAATCAATAGGAGTCACACTGAGATTTAGCTACAAACCTGTTCACTGCTATATCATTATTTAGAACAGGAAACAATATGAAATATCTTAAATATCTGATAGAATTATTTAAAAATTATGATATATCAGCTAGGCACAGTGGCTCATGCCTGAAATCCCAGCACTTTGGGAGGTGGAGGCCAGAGGATTACCTGAGCCCAGGGGTTCAAGACCACTCTGGGCAACTTAGTGAGACCTCATCTCTACAGTAAATCAAAATAATTAGCAGGGCATTGTGGTGCGCTTCCAGCTACTTGGAAGGCTGAGGCAGAAGGATCACCTGAGCCCAGAAGATTGAGGTTGCAGTGGTCATAAGCGTGCCATTGCACTCCAGCCTGGGTGACAGAGTGAGATTCCAACTCAAAAAAAAAAAAACAAAACCACAACAAATTATGATATATCCATATGACAATATTTTGAATCTGCATAAAATTATATTATAGAAGAATATTAAAAGATATGAAAAAACATTCAGGCTATGCAATAAACAGAAAAAGTTTCATTTCAGTAAAAAAAAAGTATGTGAATATATTTTTTTGTAGTCCTTTTGTGCATTTTATATAATCTTCATTTTTTTTTTTTTTAGTTGGAATCTCACTCATGCTCATGGCCACTGCAGCCTCGACCTGCTGGGCTCAGCTGATCCCCCCGCCTCAGCCTTCCAGTAGCTGAAACTACAGGAAAGCGCCACCAGGTCTGGTTAATTTTTGGTTTATTGTAGAAATGAGGTCTCACCAAGTTGCCAAGGCTGGTCTTGAACCCACGGGTTCAGGCAATCAATCCTCTCACCTTAGCCTCCCAAAGTGCTGGGATTACAGACATGAGCCATCGCACCTGGCCTTCATGTATTTTTTAAGTTAATAAACACACATCATAAAAAACTTAGGAGTTCTTATTTCTGAGATAGAATAACTGATTATCTTATTTTCTTCTACCTGAACATTATACATCTTCTGCAAAAAATATGTATTTTTTCTTTTGTTGCAAAAAATAAGTCATTTTACAAAGGTTCATAGATAAAGCATCACTAATGCAAAACTATAAACACCTTTTTAAAAAATGGAACTCATATAACATAAAATTAACCCATTTTAAAGCGAACAATTCAGTGGCATTTAGTGAATTCAAAAGGTTGTGCAACCACAACCTCCATCTAGTTCAAAAACATTTTCATCACCCCAAAAGGAAGTCCCATACCTATTAAGCAGTTGCTCCTATAAATACCTTTTCAGTATGATCAAAGGAATTACTGATGCAATTTTTTGACAGAATTTATACAAATAAGTAGAATTTTAGTCAGTCAAAGTAGAATTTAATGAGTTAACCAGTCTATGAACAAGCTATATTTCTAAAGACTGCCTGGATCTAGTCATACTCCAAGAATCTAGTCTCTAATAATCCACACTGCTAAGACTCCCTAGAGGCCTAGTCAGAATAACCAGACCAAGGCTACTTGGAAGGCTGACAAAGAACTATCAGACTATGATAGCAACTTCTAAGGCTAGATTCAGTACAGACCTAAATTTAGAGTATCCAACCACTTAAAAACTGGCTTCATATATACACTGTAACAGTCATTCATTTAATCTATTATAATGTTACTTGCCAATCCCAAAATTAATATGCATATTAAAAATAAGGTTGAGCATGGTAGATCATGTCTGTAATCCAAGCAACTATGAAGGGCTAAGCTGGGAGGACTACTTGAACCCAGGAGTTCAAGACCAGCCTAAGCAACACAGCAAGACCTTGTCCCTACAAAAAAATAAAAAAATTAGTCGGGCATGGTGGTACATGCCTATAGTCCCAGCTACTCGGGAGGATCACCGGAACCCAAGAGATAGAGGCTGCATGAGCCATGACTATGCCACTGCACCCCAACTTGAGTGACAGAGTAATACTCCAACTCAGAGAGAAAAAAAAAAAAGAATGAAAAAAGTGTTAACTATCAAACTATGTTCTATTAATCCTCTCCCTATACATCACATCCTAGTGAAGGATCAGAGGCTATGCAATTAACAAGTTTATTAGGAAAGAAAGGAAAAAATTCACAAAATTCCCTTTATCTCAACTTTCTCTTCATTAGCAATTACCTCTTTATAAATATTTAAATCTTATAACATCAAAATTAGATTGGACTCCAGTAACCAAGGTACATTAGAAATAACAAGATGTATAAGGGTTAACCATTAAAAATAACATGCAGAAGTTTGATACATAATGAAAAAAGCAGAGAATTTCAAATAAAATAAAAATGATGACGTGACTATACCCATATTCATAAAATGGGATTTTATGAAACCCCATTAAGAAATGGTAAAGAGATGTTTGTTCTTTCTTTTTTTTTTTTTTTCTTTGAGGCAGGGTCTTACTCTGATGCCTAGGCTACAGTGCAGTGGCTTGATCTAGGCTCATTGCAGCCTTGACCTCCTGGGCTCAAGTAATCCTCCCACCGCAGCCTCCCAAGTAGCTGAGACTACAGGGGACTACTGGCACACATCACCAAACTCGGTTAATTTTTAAATTTTTTTGTAAAGATGAGGTCTTGCTATATTGCCCAGGCAGGTCTCAAACTCCTGGCCGCAAGCAATCTTCCACCTCAGCCTTCCAAAGAGCAGGGATTATAGGCATTAACCATGACATCTGGCCTGGCCTCTCTTAGGTTTTGCTTTGATCTCTTTAAAATTAGAGGCTTTCCTCAGATCCTTGATTATTTGCTGATAGTTAAAAGTGAAATACCAGAAAGATGATTAGTAGTTCTCAGTTGGTGGTTGCGGTTTGTTGTTTCTGGGATTCACTGTAATGTGATCTGCTGGGCCAACTTGTTGGGAGGCCTCTAATATCAGTATCTTGATTTGTCTTGGCCTGGTCAGATTCCTCAGGAAAATGTCTAATCTCATATTGTCTTAGTATAAGCTGCCACTGTACTGAAGTCTTTTTTTTTTTTTTTTTTTTTGAGTCAGAGTCTCACTCTGTCACCCAGGTTGGAGTGCAGTGGCATGCTCACAGCTACCACAGCCACGACTTACTGGGTTCAGTCCCTCCACTTCAGCCTTCCAAGAAGCTGAAACTACAGCCATGCACCACCACACCCAGTTAATTTTTTGATTGATTGTAGAGACAAGGTCTCGCCACGTTGCCCAGGCTGGTCTTGAACCCATGGGCTCAGGCAATCCTCTCACCTCCGCCTCCCAAAGTGCTGAAATTATAGGCGTGAGTCACCATACCTGGTTGTACTGAAGTCTTTCAATGGAAAAGGGCTTGATTGGGGAGAGTTGGGTGGCAGATGCAGATATCATCCAGTATGTAGATTTTTCATTTAATCCCTTTGTTTTCAGTGCGGTCCCTCCTGATAACTGTGCCTCTTATCTGCCAGTCTTAGTTTGAAACCAGCCTGGGCAACATAACAAAGACCCTGTCTCTACAACAACAAAAATTTCGGCCAGGCATGGTGGCTCAAGCCTATAATCCCAATACTTTGGGAGGTCTGAGTACACAGATTCGAGAACAGCCTGAGCAACATTTTGAGACCTCATCTCTACAATAAATTTTTTAAAAGTAGCTGGATGTAGTAGCACGTGCCTGTAGCTTCAGCCTACTTGGAAGGCTGAGGCAGAAGGATTGCCTGAGCCCAGCAGGTTGAGGTTGCAGTGGCCAGTAGCGTGCCACTGCACTCCAGCCTGGGCAACAGAGTGAGACTCCGACTCAAAAAAATATATATTTTTTTTCAAAAATTAGCTGGGCATTGTAGTGCATGCCTGTAGTCCTAGCTACTGGGGAGGCTGAGGCAAAAGAATATCTTGAGCCCAGGAAGTGAAGGTTGCAGTGAGGTACAATTGTACCACTACACTCCAGTCTGAGTGACAGAATGAGACCCTGTCTCTAAAAAACATAAAATAAAATAAAATAAAATAAAACCACGTCCACATAAACTTGTGGATAAACATACAGAGCAGCATTATTTACAATAGCCAAAAAGGGGAAACAGATGTCCAAATGTCCATTAACTGATAAATGGATGAATAAATGTGGTACATATGTACAACAATATTATTCAGCAATAAAAAGGAATGAAGTATTGATACACACTCTCATATAGATGAACCTTGAAAACAAACTAAATGAAAGAGGCCAGTCACAAAAGACTATAAATTGTATAATTTCATGTACATAAATGTCCAGAATAGGCAAATCTATACAGATTTGAGTGAAATGAGTGCTATAATAGACATGGGTTTGGAGGGTGATGAAAATACACTAAAATTAGATTGTGGTGATGGTTGCACAACTCTGAGTACACTAAAAAACCATGAAATTGTCCACTTTAAATGGATAAACTGTATAGTATGTGTATTATAACTTTTTAAAAAAAGGTTTACTAAATCACCAAAAAGGTGACCTAAGAGATTATGAGCTGGGCACAGTGGCTCACATCTGTAATCCCAGCACTTTGTGAGGTGGAGGCAAAAGGATGACCTGAGCTCAGGGGTTCGAGACCAGCCTGAGCAACATGGCGAGACCTCGTCTCTACAATAAATCAAAAAATCAGCTGGGTGTAGTGGCACGTGCCTGTGATTCCAGCTACTTAGAAGGCTGAGACGGGAGGATCACCTGAGCCCAGCAGCAGGTTGAGGCTGCAGTGGCTGTGAGCATGGCACTGTACTCCAGCCTGGGTGACAGAGGGAGACTCCGACTCAAAAAAAAAAAAAAAGCTTATAAAAAGAAGACAAAATAAAAAAATTAAAAGACTACTCTAGGAGTTTCAACACTCAAACAATAGCTATTCCATTAAAAAAGAACAGCAAAAAAAAGAGAAAGAAATTAAAGAAATTATTTGTCTGAGCTGAAGGACCGGAGTTACTAAATTGAAAAGGTCTACCAAGTACCCAATACAAAGAATGAAAATAGACTCATCCCAAAGGTCTGAAAATTTCAGAACACTAGGAACACAGAGAAGATCATACAGCATTCCAGCAAAGAAAAAACAGGTCACATATTAAAGATCAGGATCAGAGTGGCTGCACACTTCTCAACAGCCCCATTGGAAGTTAGAAAATAAAACAGCAATGCCTTCAAAAACTTTAAAGGAAAATTATTTTCAATTTCGAATTCTATACACCTACAAACTACAAATCAAGTATGACAGTAGAATAAAGGCTATTAGACAATATCCCCCACCAAAAAGGGGAAGTAAACCAAGTAAAAAGACATGGAACCCAAGAGGTATCCAACACAAAGACAAGAAAGGAAAATCTTCCAGGACAACAGTAAAGGAAGGTGACAGTTATGCACCAGGCATAGAGGGCAACAGTACAAATAAGAAATGAAGAGGCTCCGAAAGAGCTCTCTCCAAAAAGATGAAACAGTTTGAGGTCCCTGAACATACTGAAAGGAGATTTTGACAACTGGCAGAGAGTTAAGGGTTGATTTAGTAAGATTCAAAGAAAACTAAACAAATTTAAAAACAACAGTTTCGGGGAAAAAATTATGCAAACATGGAAAAATAATCATAACCAAAGACTCTGCTGTGAATAGTACTTACACAGAGGTATGATAATGTTAACTCAATAATGATCTAAATAGCTTCATTTAGAAAACAGGGAAATGGCTAATTTTTTTTTTTTTTTTTTTTTGAGTTGGAGTCTCACTCTGTCACCCAGACTGGAGTGCAGTGGCCGCTCCCAGCCACCACAGCCTCAACCTGCTGGGCTCCGGCGATCCTTCCGCCTCAGCCTCCCAAGTAGCCGGAACTATAGGTGCACGCTACCATGCCCGGC